>JAASAO010002477.1:0-100542 GCA_017311375.1 Mytilus coruscus
CTTATAGAAAATGAATGTTGTTAAAATTTAAATATTGTATGTTTGTAAATATTGTCATGTTTGTCTTGGTAACAATTCAATATTTGGATTTTACACCAATAAAATGATTTGATTTGATTATACACTTACTCTGGGATAATTATCTATACCTTATGGACTCAGGATTCGTGTGAAACGAATTTGCTCAACAGAAGAAAATTACAAAATAAGAAGAGAAGAAATAAAAACGCACCTCAGAAAACGGGAATATAATGATTCGTCAACTGAAGATCATAATTCTTTAAAAAGGCGGTGATGATCCGATCCAGTCAACAAATATCTGTGGACGGAATCATACGGAACCATCAGAGATCTACGGAATGCTGCTTCGTGATCGAAGATCGACGAAAGTCGATTTAAGGGTCACAAAATTTCTTTGACCATCTTGCCGTAGCTTACCTTCAATTACAAAATATGTTTGACCTTCCTTAATCCAACCATCTGCAGGTGTTTTGAAAATTCCGTTAGAAGCAGTGAGTGAATATCTTTTCTGATATTTCATCTGAATATGCCAGAGCTGTTGCTGCGGGAAATGCCTGAACGAAAAATACATAAAAAAAATATATATATAAAAACTTTAACAACACATGTTTCAGTGTTTGGAAAAAATACACTAGAGGCTCTAAAGAGCCAGTGCCGCACACTTAGATCAATGTCCACCTTCAACACTCTCCAACATTGTGGATTAGAAAAGATAATTAATGACAAAAATCAGTTTCCCTTGATTGGTCTTCTTTTATTTTAGCCCAAACACAAAAAGAATAAAAACAAATCCTTATTTCATAAGGGCAATCAATTTGATTAAATGTCTTCTAATAATTTTGGCAAAATTTGAGTTAGTTATAGTTTGTTTTGATCATCTTTGTTATTTAAAGTGTCTACCCAGCAAACAATATTACGTCATAATTACGTCGTGACAATGTAATTTTTCGTCGCATTGACGTCAGGTTATTACGTTGTATTTACGTAAAAGTGTATGGTTTTCTTGACGTTGTCACAACATCATACATCAACGTTGTGGTGACGTAAAATTAAGGAATAACTGTACTGTGGTTGAAGAGTTGCCACCGTCAATTGGCGATTTGACGGTCGCAAATGCAGTTTTACTGGCGACGCGTAGCGGAGACCGTAAAACGGATATTTGCGACCGTCAAATCAAAATTGACGGTGGCAACTCTTCAACTACAGTACTGTTATTCCGATTCTAATGCATGACAAAAGAAATAATACGTTAGAGCTAGAAAAATGTATAAATTTGAAATTTAATAAAATTCCGCGAAACTTCATGAATGATTTTGGCGCAAAGACGTCATGGCTAAACATGACGTCATACAAATGAAATCTTACAAACTGAAGGTTATTTCGTTACTTCTACGATTCAAATTTGGATAAAATCACATCAAAACGGCGATTTTGAGGTAGGTGTTGTTTATTTTCGATAATATTGTAGTAATCGAACATTTGTTGATCCATGAATTCAAAATGGCGGGTCCCTCCTTAGTTACGACTGGTCAACTGTGGATTTGACGGTAACTTTTAGCCAATGAAAAAATTGTTACATAAATATTGCATTAGAATTACGTTTCTACAACGTTATTCCTAACATTACAACAACGTTAATATCACGTTATATCGACGTAATATACTTGCACTTTATATTATGCTATATAATTGGCCCAAAATGATCATCTACAGTCGGAAAGCTGACCCCGGTTTGACCCCATTTCTTAAAGCAACAATGGAAGTCATGTGATTACCATATATGGGCATTTTTACCAAAAAGTGAAGCCCGTTTTTGGAATTTGTAGTTTTGCAAGAATTAAAACTAATTTGCTTTTAAGTGGACATTCTTGAGTATATAAGAAATATATTGATCCACTCAATTATGGATTAAACTAATTTTTCTCTCAAAATGTGTCTTCAAAGTCTAGGTGTTGACCAAAAAAATCGGTCACTGGAAATTAAAATCGTAATTTTCTTTCTTAACTTCTCGGTAAGCTATGCTGAATTTAAATTATGTTATGTAACATAACTTTGACTATGATATGTCAAATTTGTGCCATAATACGCTGTAATACGCAAATGTGCCACTTCGATGTGTCGATATTTCTGACGAAGCGGGGCCGATAGTAATTTACGAGTTACGTCCCTTTGTTTGACACTCTCATGATCAAACTATTATTATATTAAGCACCATATGCTGTTATTTACATGAGGATATTATTAAAATAATTTTATTGAATATATTTTGATACTAAAGAAATGTGCAAAAAATTAGCGAAACACATTTTATCACTTTTCAGAACTCAGTCTCAGTGAAATACTCAAATAGGCCCTATGTCAGTATGTGCCATAATATTATTATTCCAAGAGTTAATTTAATATAAAATTTATATTTTGGTAAGTAGTTATGCTGCTGTAACCAAATTATTTCAACACAGAAATAAATTTCTACTTTAATCATACAAGGGTAGCCAAAATATTCATGAATAATGGATCAATAGATATAGGAAGATGTGGTGTGAGTGCCAATGAGACAACTCTCCATCCAAATAACAATTTATAAAAGTAAACCATTATAGGTCAATGTACGGCCTTCAACACGGAGCCTTGGCTCACACCGAACAACAAGCTATAAAGGGCCCCAAAAGTAAGACAGGATTAAAATGATCAAATACAGGAACTCCTTTTAATTACTGATACCTGATCCTACCTTTTTCATTTAAGGGCATACGATACAGTTACAGGGAGGTATTGACGTTGCTAACGTAAATTGTTATTTTCGCGACGTCAAACTATGACTTATCGGGAAAAGATTTAAGGCGTATTTGTTACAGAAAAACTGGTTTTAGTTTTAGGTTTTGGTTTAAAACTGGTTTGGTTTGGTTTTGGGTTAGGTTTCAAAACTGGTTAAGGTTTAGATATTTTTCAACAAATGTAAAGTTTATTTACAACTTGTAATATTATGGTTCTAAATATATCTTGTTACTTTCGTTTTTTGTATCATATTTATTGTTATTGTTTCATATTTACCGTATCAAGAACTGTAATAGGCTATCAGAGCCAGTTTACAGATACTTGCCTTAATTTATACCACCAATTATGTGCAATTTACAGTAGGGTATATGTTTGATAGTGGAAAATGCGGGACATTTGTGTGTGGTCAACGCTTCATTTAAAAATAACACATATTTTCAATAACACTTAAATAAAACGCAAAGAGTGGAATCTAGTCACTGTCTGTGAATGCTAGTTCGACCTTTCTGTGCCACTAAGATCCCATTGTCTGACTACTTTAAAAAAGTTACGCTTGAATTGTATCTATGATTTAATATATTTTGCTAATATTATTTTATAAATGCATAACACCCGAATCAATAATGAAACAAATTATATCCTCTCTAGTCACCTTTACCATGGTTAATTGTACGACCGTTTTTTTTCGCCAGCCTGAAGTACTCCCACAATACTCTGTGGAAATTATAAGTATCAAGCAGTCAAATTGTTAGTTTGTCAAGGTCTTCTCCTGTCTAATTAACATTCGAAAGGAATGATCACAAAACCTGCCCTCTATTATATAGCTGAAAGACAGCCTACTTACTGTTAAACCAAACAAATAGCAGCCAGGTTTGTAGCAAAACATTTGAAAATGCCTCAAATCTTCCTTTTATTTAAAGAGAACTACACACAAAGTGTGGGATGCTTTGGTTTTCATTTGTGATCTGTGAATGCTTCTTTAATAGTATTGACCTAGCAAGTTGAAGAATTCAAACCATTTAAATTTTATTTACTTTGCGCACTGATGATGTGGGAAATATCCATTATTAATAATTCATTTTCGCGATATTTAATAATTGCATAACCAAATGTTGGTTTACTGGCAATGGTAATCAGATACAGAGAGTTTGATACCTTACGTTGAAATAAAAGTACAGAAGCTGCACGTCAACATAAGTTACTATTCGAAGTATGCATTACTTAATTCTTGATGTAAAAATGCAAAGATGTGTTCTACCCTCTGCATGCCTAACTTTCTTCATATTTTTTTTTTTCTTTATTGAAATTATTATTTTTTGCCAGAAATTCAGACGAGGCTCATAGGTAGTTACAGCCCGGTTTAAAGATTTAGGTGTAATTGACGGGACACACATTCCTATTAGCGCACCTAGAGAGTTCCACGGGAACTACGTTATTCATAAATCTTTCCATTCAATAAATCTACAGGGTATATACGTGATAGCAATAAGCATTTCTTGTATATTTTTAAGTATTATGTGGATGGCCTGACTCGATTGTTTCTCTCAGTATTCAACAACGCAAAGAGGTGTTCCCAGGTAATACACATTTACTTGGTGATTCCGTTATACTACATGTGCTTTTGATTTTGTATGTACATTGTATCATAGATCAAATTTATTCGTTCAGTGTATGTTCACTAGTGTTAATATGTCTTTGATTGAGTTCAGCCATTTCAATTGAAAATTTATAGTGTGTCTTTCTATGTTGTGATGTTACACTATTGTTTCAGATTAGGGTGAAAGTTGATGCCTATTAAAAGTAGCTTTGAGCTGTTGCTTGCTACACGAGTTATGCCTCATACAAAATGTACATGAATGAGTACACTGAAGAGGGGTTAGGAGATTGAAGAAACATGAGAAATAAATAATTTTGTGATGTACATAGTCCGTCTGACACTGCAGAGTCGAAGATGTGATTTTTACTTAAAATTTAGACATAAAATTAAACTTAACCAGTCTCTGAATTCATTATTGGTAAGATACTGACAGACGCACCAAGTCAAATTATAAAATCTCTGTTAAAATGAGATGTGCAAACTGCATACCAATATCAATAAATTATCAATGGTGGTTTCCATCAACATACCTAATCATAAACTCTTACATGTTACCTGTCAAATGTTTCAGTGTTCATAGACCAATTGGAGAATGGAGCCTTTTTTTAATTTAACATGACAATGAGTTATGCTCAATTTAATGCAACAACATATAGACCAGATATCACGGACCTAGAAATGTAGACCTAATCACAAATTTTAACAATTCTAACAATTTCATTTGCTCTTGTTTTCATAGGCTATTTCCATTTACTTCACAGTTTTGAATTATAGCATGTATAGAAAGGTTTACATATTTTGTTTTGTTTTATCGGATTGTTATCTCATAAACATTTATTCGTCATCTCAGTATTTTCCACAATTTAAAACGTGTTTTTTTTAATTGCCAATTCATACAAAAAGACAACTAGATCTAACTGTCAGACTAGAAAAAATAGCAATAACAGAAACAAATGAATAGTGTTTATAATGAACATTAATTATCTATATAAAACGATGTGTAGCTAAAAACACCAAACATAAAAGGTTATACATATAAGTATTGAAAATCCATTAGAAAAATCAATTTGATCATAGAATCTGCATAAATTTTTCGCGACTACTACACTGCATCAACATTGCCTCCATTTAAATCCTAAACCGAAACCACAAACCACCCATGAACGTAGTTTGAATAGTTTCTTGAACCAGTTTCGGTTTAAGAATAACAAACGGCAAACCAGTTTCAGTTCGAAACCAGTTTAAAACCGGTTCTCATTAACAAATGGAAAGTTTATCAAACTAAAACTGGTTTTGCACTAACAAATACGCCTTCAGTTTTCGACTGATTTTTATCATTCAAACTTATTTAACTTGAAAACGAGTTCATGGACCCTCTTTTTAAAATGCCATTTGGTTTGATTACGCGAGAAGAATATGTGTGCCAATTTTCATGAAAACGTAAATAGTGCAATTTTTTAAATTTGATAAATATACAGCAAAAGTGATGTTTTTTCTACATTCATGAACATTTGATAAATATGAATTATTTCTGAATAAAAATGTATAAATTTTAGGATACTTATAAAATACAGAAATTACCAATCATTTAACAAAAACAATTTGTGTTTATCTTTTAAAACAAAAAGTTATGTCTTTCTTTCGAAAGGGAAAATACGGCCACAAATCCGAATTTTGAGCAAATATACCAAATTTCGACTTCATTTTACTCAAAAGTAGCACATGAAGGTATATTTTTATTACATATTTGATTTAATCAGGTAAAAATAGTCTATATTGAAATTTTTATCAAAATGTAAATACGGGATAAAACTGTATCGTATGCCCTTAAACTTAAACGAGACCATAATGAAAGTATTCTGAATGTAAATTCTTCATTATTTGAAATAAAAGGAAATTAGTTTGCAATTCTTGTATGAACAAACTAAATATAAGAATACATTTTGTCTCACTGATTCCATGCAGATTCTAATGAATGGACTCAAATTATAAAAAAAAGCACTAAACCAATAAATAAATGGTTCTAATCATGAACTTGAAAATAGATAAGAACAAAAAGACTGGGTCTAATATTTTTCTTCTTCTATTTATTTTTTTAACAATTATGCATATGTTTTAGATCACAAGTCATAACAAGTATTAAAGTAAGTCACACTTCATGTCAGTATGAACATGCTTTGAATAAGAATGATTAAAATGCTAGTCTGAAAGAGATTGTTTTAAGTTCATATTTAGGACAAGACTTTTCATTTACCTTTGGCAGTTTTGCAGAATTACTTCATCACAATTTTTTATAATATTATAAACAATGAATGAGTTTTGGTTAAGGTTGTGTAAAGACAGTATACGATTTCCTTACCTTGTTTTAGTTAAGTCAAACAATCAAATGACTTAAAGAGAATAATTAATCCAGTCAAATATTCACATCTGAACTCGCCATTGCTTTTCAAACAAACACACTAAATGTGTGTACATTGTGTAAAGATGCAAGTTGACATCGATGTGTAAGATAAAAAACTACAATGTCAAAAATGTCTTTCGTTTGGAATTTAGTTCGAACAGGGTTTCCTAAGGGTGATAGAACGTTAGACTTGATTTTTGTTTTAACTTTGAGATACTTATTATTAATTTTTATATAGTTTGTATATTCTTTGTTTATCTGGAAAAAGAAGAAAAAATAACAGACAATTTCGCATAATTCTTAAACGACGATCAAAGGCATTACGTTATTTTTAAAAGACGGACAATTTATAACATGTTTAAGTATTATTTTCTTTGATAATAAGAACCATGCTTGAAAAATCGAAAAAAAATCTATTTCTGACCCTAATGGCAAGTAAGAAACAGAAAAAAGAAAAAATTCCAAATCGGCGCCAAATTATTTTTTCCGCGAAATTAACGCAATTTCAGAATGGCGGGTTTTAATATCAGTCCCATTGTTGTCTTAAGAAAGTAGCAACAACGGTCGTTTCTAAGGGCTTGCTTTCCGACTGCTATATACATACATAGTATCAACTGTGTTTGTGACCATGAGGTGACCTCTGCAGGATGATACATGTTGGTGTCAATTCTCAGAAGGAATTTGTATATCCGGCA
Organism: Mytilus coruscus; assembly: GCA_017311375.1. Taxonomy (NCBI): domain Eukaryota; kingdom Metazoa; phylum Mollusca; class Bivalvia; order Mytilida; family Mytilidae; genus Mytilus; species Mytilus coruscus. Next base: position 7,490 of record JAASAO010002477.1, read on the forward strand.
TTATCATCATCTGTTTTTATTATATTATAAGCAAAACAATTTTTTTTGTAGCTTTAATCGGATTACTGTTTCAGTAATTTGGATATTACAGAAAGGTATTGTATTGTGTTTTGGGGCCATCCATAGCTGACTGCCTGTTCGTATGCAGTTCTTGGTAGTTCCTGCTTCAGTGTAAAAATTATATGCATTTGTCATATATGTTACTCTATAAATGGGATGTTCCCCCTGTCCCCCTAAACCCACCTTTGATTAGTATCAATTTCTCATTTAGCATGTTCACGTTCTGAATATGTATTTGACTAGCTAAACACCCACCCATGAAAGTTTTATAAAAAATAAAAATAAAAATAAAAGATGCATGTACTAGTATATCAAAAAGTGAAGAATTGATCGTTAACTTTGTTTATTCTAAACTACTGAACGTTGCTTCTGGGTCCCTGGCATGTCCGGCACTGCTTCTTGTACCCTCTTAGCAATTGGTTCCTGCAATGACAATAAAAACTTATTTGTACAAAAACTGAAATTGTAATTATTCTAAAGGTCTAGTAACATTATTGCAAATAAATTCCAGATGTAGCTGTGTGTAAGACGTGGCTTCCAAATCTCTTTGAAGAACACATAAACCACATAATTATATATTCAGTTAAATATACGTCGTGTGTTTAATGTTACCCTTTATTGTCTAAAAGAGCATCTTGATCTTCACAATACTAGTTACAAATACATATTTATAATAACAATTTCGTACTGAATTCAAAAATAACCATCTGTAATTTTCAACATAGAATACAAACAATAATAATTTTGTTTAATAATCCCAAATTGAAGGTTGCACTATACGGGGTAAATGAGGGCATTCTTACCTTATAGCGTGTTCCGCCTGGTTTCCCCAATCAATTCCTCGATATCTGATGCCCTTGCTGACGGGTAGTTCTTCATATAAGCCTCTACAAAATTGACATTGATAAAACTTGCATAATGATATTTAACACAATTTAAAAAAAACCAACCTTATCAATTATAATAACAAAATATATTTATTTATTGGTAGTATAAGTAAATACTTTTAATAAAATAAACAGCAGCTATTCTTATATACATTTAGGACCGTCAATCTGGTACTATTATACCAATAGTCCCAGCGTCAATGTGATATATCAGATATACTATATATATATATATAAACTTTACAAAAAACCGGCAAAAAACAAATTCACAATATTGCCGGCGCCGGAAAAATAGCAATTGCTATTGAATTTTATCGCACCGCGGGTAAATTATCACGTTGTGATTGGTTGAACGACGTCACGTGGTGACCCCTATGGATCCGTAAGGGGTTAGTAAATTTCATATGGGGTTCATGACGTCATGTCTACTGTTAATGGTGACGTCATCTATTGATGTTATTGTATTTCATTGTTTATTTTTCTACAAAACGCGGCAGGAAAAATCCCGCGTGCGATAAATTCGTTATACGGTTCCCTACTGACCCCTTACGGACCATAGAGGGTGAGTAAAATACATAGGAGATTCGGCCTTCGGCCTCACCCCTATGGATTTTACTAACCCTTTATGGATCCGTAGGGGTCAGTAGCGAACCATATAACTTATAATGCTATTTATAGCTCACTTTTAATCAAAAAATATTATAATCAAATCATAATTAATGTTTCGCCGGCAAAATAGCCACTGCCAAAATATATAAATTTAAATATAATTGAAAATTAAGATCAATAAATGTGCGTTTTACATTTACAAATTTGCCATATGATAATAAGAGGAGCAGCGGTATTAATTTTTTGTAAATTATATATATAATATTGTCCCTTGCGAAAAATATAATGTTGATTTTAGTAAAAAAAAAAGTCAGGTTGCTATTATCAGTTTCATAAAGTCTCTTAAATTAAGGGAACATTTATGTTTTGTATTCCTTCATTCTAAATTTTTATCGGTTCTTTAAGAGTTCAATGCATAAGACAAACTATCTTGTGAATACACTGTGTCTGTGTATACATGTTATAAAGGAAACATGATCTGGCAAATAAATAACACTGTGATAGCTTGCTTAATCCTGACCTCAATTAGAATCAAATTAGCTGCACGTGTGTATTAAGGTTTCTGCAGACGAAATTTACAAAAGTTAATGAATACATGTTGAGTGTTACACTAATAAAATTATAATATAAAGCAAGATATATATGTAAAACACAATTAAATTCCTATTTTCTAAAACGGTTTTAGATATTACATCATGCACGTGTAAAACCAGAACAGTGGTGCGATATATATATGTAGGTCAGATACATTTAAGATTGGTTCAGTTTTGAATTGTTTATTGTTCATTTATATACGATAGCAGATAAATGTTTATCGTGTAGTATATATTATTCTGTTCCTATATAATAGAAACTTTCTAAAAAGTGAGAAAAAAACAACAGTGAAACAATACAAAGATAAATTTACTTACATTGAATCTGAGTGCAGTTCGAAAGAGACGTGGCTTGCTGAATGGCGCTAAAATTTCATACACAATCGCGACACAGTCGCACCCATTATCTGGGTCAAAATTCAAAACAGATGCGCGTATATATATATATATATATAGAGAGAGAGAGAGAGAGAGAGAGAGAGAGATTTAAAACTAATCAATATCGTTCAATACTTCAATAAAAGAACAGAAAAAAAGTGAAATTAAAATTGAGTACAACAAAAAAAAAAAAAAACAGTAAAAGAAGAAATTTTGCTATTGTAAATTTTAGGAATGTCGATAATTACGTCGCAACAACGTTTTAATTACGTGATTTATTTGATCGGATACAGTACATATTGCAGTTATTTATTTCTTATTTTTATTATTGCAATGTATTATTGATGACAAAACATAGTTCCTCTTTTATAACAGCGTAAAATCAACTTAATATTTTATCGACCAAAATATGACGACGTTGCTATAACGTTACAGATACGTGACAGATGCGTCGCAATATGACATTGCAACAACGTAAAATGGACGTTATTAAAAACAATAACAACGTTGTCCTGACGTCTCTTCTACGTCGTATCTGACGTGACGTAAAATTACATTCTCACAACGTTTCAACAACGTCGTACTAACGTAACGTCAGTCATGACCTTCCAGCGACCAATACATAACGTCGCAAGGACGTCGTGTGTTTCCTGGGTATATATCTTCTGTATTTTAAAGATAATAGGCAAAACGCAAACAATTGGTAAAATCATCATTAAAGAGCAATAACTTCAATAAGGAATCGTTTGATGATTTCGGTCCGTTGACTTATTTGACGATCTTGTCTTGCTAATAAATTTTGTAATTTAAATTTTTAATCTATATATATCTATTATAGTTTTCAAGATAAAAGACAAAAACACTAAAATGGGTAAAATTATCATGAAAGAGCAATAAATCCAATAAGGAGTTGACAGACAATTTCGGCCAATAGGCTTCTATGACCGCGCTGAAGTACGTTCATTATTCATTTTCATTATTCAAAATTCAATAATGAATAATGAAATAGTTCACTATTCACTATTCAATGTTATGATGAATAATGAATAATGAAATAGTTTATGTTTCATTATTCAAGTTGAAGCGGTGAAACGTGAAATAAAAATAAAAAAATTGAGGCTGTGACACTATAGCTATATCCCGTATTTCTAAATTAGTCTTTTTGGTGTTATCTAACAAATATTCAAATTGATATCAGAAAAAATAAATAAAAACACTAGCTCTTTAAATTTTAATTTGATTTATTTATCTGGTTCCTAGTTTCGGAGGATAAACTAGTGGGTTTTCCTAACTATTTTAACAGAAATTCCTTGGTTCAATGTATGGACGACCTGAATACCAAAACATATATATATAAATTAAAATACTCTACGTCGTCTTTTTTTATTTTCACTGGACCTTTGCTATTCTTCATCCTCTAATTATAGATATAACAAGTCGATTGTTCAGCAATGACCATTAGAGGGTTACGGAGGACCTAAATGCCAAAATACGCGTGAAAATTAAGAAATAGCCAATTTTGAATAATGAAATGGATATTTTGAATAATGAAATGGATTGCTGCGACCCTTTAGCCCTAATTATAGATATACCTTATACACCATTCGAAAGTTTATCGACAGAGGAACAAAATGGTTATAATCAATATGTGCCGCAATGCCTATTAGAGGGGTTACGGAGGACCTACTCCTACAGTTACTGAGAGCTAGTTCAAAGCCAATTACCATTAATAAATAAATCATGTTATCCAAAACTAAAATATAAATCATTCATCCAACAGATTTAGTGTAAAGACGTCATAACAGTCTGAGAAATGCATGTACACATTATTGTTTAGGGCCAGCTGAAGTGCGCCTTTGGGTGCGGATGTTCTCGCGGTGTTAAAGACCCAGTGGTGGCCTTCAACGGTTTCTGCTCTTTGATCGGGTTGTTGTCTCTTTGACGCATTCCCTTTTCCATTCTCAATTCTATGACCTTGTGCAATACCCAAATATAAGTTAACAGTATCGACTGGATGTAGGATCATATACAGCAATATACGTTCATTTATGTTTTACTTTTTCAAAAACAAAATTAATGTTAATACCAATAAAACAATATTTAGACATTTTTCTACTACGGTAAATTGATAACGTTTAAGAATGAAATTATTCAACGGTCAATTAGTTTACATGGATCGTATTTAAATTTACGGCTGTATAAACAACATCGCCGTAAAAATAGAATGTGATATTCCGCTTTAGATAAGAACTCTACAGGTACAGCCAAACTTTAAAACTAAATATTTGTTTCTATAATGAAAGAATTTGGTGGCGAAATCCCTGACTTTATAATTTATCATTATACATAAATTGTGTTCATTGAAATCTAAAACGCAACTATCGACACGGGCATAGCGAACACGTTGTGACATATACACACCGTAAAAAGGGCGGAAAGAACACCACCGTGCTAAAGGCGAAAATAAACAATCGGGAAAGGAAAATTGTCACTTTTGTCGAAATTTTTATATAGAGAAACTGAAATATCCAAATCTAGAAAGGAAAAGTATTGCTGTCTGTATTGGATTTATTTCAATTTATTTCTTTTGGGTAAATTCCGGCAGTAAAATTAGAAAATTTTGATTATTTTTAAAAGCAAAAATATATTCAAGGGTTTTAGATCTATAAAATTAAATGTAATCTAGACAGAGTTTGACAAGTCTGCTATTATAGAATGTTATTGGTAACCATCGGAATTCCTACAACGTGTCGATAAACTGTATTGTCGAAACGTACATTATTATATGTTGTCAAGAAGAAAACTAAATTTAAAGCTTTAATTATCTCATCACAGTTCCAGTATGTATATATAATAGAAAATAAAGGATATGGGTTATCCATTCATGACACAGCAAAACAAGCACGCACAAAAAGCAAAGGAACAGCTCTTTTATTGCTGTTCTTCATCTCAAAGTCACAGTGAGGCATTCAACACTGAGCAACAAAAAAATCTCGCAAGTTTAAGACGTCCCTATCACCGGTTTTAATGGAATTCTTTGTAAAATAATTCGAGTAGACTTTGTAAGATGTTACACCACTAAACAAAGGATATGGGTTATCCATTCATGACACAAAATCAGTGCATGCAAAGCTAAAAAAACACACACAAAAAGCAAAGGAACAGCGATATTATTGCTGTTCTTCATCTCAAGGTCACAGTGAGGCATTCAAAAGGAGCAAAAGAAAAAAAAAACTCTCACCCCACTGCAAGTTTAAGACGGCCCCTATAGCTATCACCGGTTTGAGCGGAAAATAATTATGATAGACTTTGTAAGATGTAACACCACCAAATCGGGCCCAGTAAAAAAAAACATACTGGAAAGTAGCATATTTCTCGTTTTCATTAAAGAAGAAGGCTTCACATGAGTTTTAGCAAACAAATCTCTTCAACCAGATTTGTTAAAGGACCGTTTAAATAAATTAGAGAACATCTGTTTGATATAAAAATAAAAAAAAACTCCAATTACGATACCATTATATGTGATAGTGTAATGTATAGAGTTGAACAATTATAACTGTCAACCGAATTGAACGGACCATCAAAAGCACTTAATGTATCCAAAACACCCAAATACTAGTAGTTAATGACACTTCAAAATAGTTTATTCCATTTTTTTCATATGCTTTATTATAAAAATTAATAACCAGTTTTTTTTTAAAGAAGTAAGGAAACTAGTTAAAAACCGAGAAAGATTAGCAGTAGAACATTTACTAGAAGCCTGGAAGAAACAAAATATAAACGGATTTTTGTGTAGTTTAGGATGCCAATACATAGTAGGGACTTTCAAATTTTCAGAGGAGAGCTTAAGATGACCGTTGGTAGTGACATGCAAACACCCCTCGCACCACACGATAAGAAATGGACGTGAGTCGCGGCTTATCGGAGCCCCGTTAGGATTATTTGACTCTGTGTGGAGCGCACGGCCTTAAATGTAGTTAAATGAGTAATTTCATTCTTAAGGACTTCCGTGTAGTATTTACGTCATACCACCACCACATTGGTGGCTGCTTTATAAAAATAAGGAGATGTGGTAAGATTGCATCTGAGACAATTATCCACCAAAGTTTAAATGAAGTGGATTTAAGCAATTATAGGCAACCGTACGGCCTTGAACAATGAGAAAACCCATACTGTATAGTCGGCTCTAAAATGCCTAGACAGGAAAATGTAAAACAAATCAATTGAGAAAACCAACGGCCTGATTTATAACCAAACAATTTACGAAAAACATATGACATACATGAACTAACAACAACCAGTGAACTACAGGCTCCTGACTTGGGACAGGCACATATAGAACGGGTTAAACTAGTTTGTTGGCGCCTAACCATCCCCTGGGACAGTGGTGTAACAATACAAACTAAAAGCAGTTGAAAGGGCTTAACTCATCAGATCGATACACATCATGCAGAAAACATCTAACGAAAAACAAACCGGACGTGGAAGCGTATCTATACATCCCACAACAAAAAGACACCGAGTAAAGATCTGAGAGTACTCGCAGTTACTGACGGCTAGTTCAAAGCCAATAACAACTAATAAAAAAAAATGTATCGATCAGTACAAATCCATCATGCAATGGATTTAGCGTAAAGATATCATTAACAGTCAGAGAAATTCATGACCTTGTGCAATGCCAAAATATAGGTATCGATAGATAGTTGTCGGCCGGTATGAACACAAAACGCTTTTAGAGTACTTACATTTTGTCTTTAGTCCTAGAAATGGGTGTATAACTTACTTTTTTTTATTTCTAAATTATTTTCAAAATGTGATATGCGGATATCAACAATATTCAGACATTCTGATAATGAAATAGGAATCAAGTGATTTTTTGTCAGATTTTTTTTACATCAATTTTTACAATACATGCAGGATGAAAGAGCATCTCTAATGACCTGATAACACACTTTCCAGTTTATTTTCGACGGTGGATAGTGGTCATTTTTCAGAAATTAAAGGTGGTTCTATGTTTTGAACGGTAAATGTCAATTCGAGAGAACAGTCTGTGGTGACAGAAAGCTGTAATGATACGTTTACACTCATATTTTGGACTGAAAAACGATGTTGTATCACACTCGTTATAAATATTGTGCAATTTACTAATTGGCATTTGCATAATAATTGATGTTTACCTTTACTTTTACCAAAAAAATGAAGAAAAAAATCCAAAATAATATTTATCATTAATACAATGTCTTTCAAAAAAAAAATCTATAAAACTTTCCTTTAATTAATTTTCAAAATATCTAATAATTAACAGTAAATTTCAAACTATATTTATTCATAATTTCTAAAATTAAAATTTGATGCTATATGTATTTTTAATTATACAGCTCTGAATTGGGATTGGGATTGAAAATTTGACAAAGCATAGGTTTCTAACTCAGAATGAATGTTGACTTAAAATAACTTGAAAATTTGAAATTGAACATTTCCTATTATGTCCAATATCCAAAATCTGAATACATGGTTAGATTCAGCATATGAAAGAACTCCAAGAATTCAATTTTGATGAAATTAAACGAAGTTAAATATTTCACCCTTTGAACCTCAATATGGACCAATTTGATAACGGGGCCCAAAATCTAAAATCTGAATGCACAGTTTGATTCAACATATCAAAGAACCCCATAAATTGAATTTTGTTGAAATCAAAGAAAGTTTAATTTTGGACCCCAATTTGAACTAACTTAAAAATTGGACCAAAATAAAAACTAGAGGCTCTCAAGAGCCTTTGTCGCTCACCTGTATCTACTGTTGTTTTGGAAATCATGTAAAATTAGGCTAAAATCATAATTAATAGTATTAGATACCATTATAATGATTGGTTTGGTTTAATTTGGCTCAGTAGTTATATCAAAAGCAGGTCATCCCATTGAAGTCTTACAATAGTTACAGAAGATATTTAAAACCAGGCCCAAAATAAAAATCTTAATTACACAGTTAGATTCAGTATATCAAAGAATCCCAAGATTTCAATTTTCGCTGAAATCAAACTAAGTTAAATGTTTGACCCTTTGAACCTCAATGTGGACCAATTTAAAAACGGGGCCCAAAATCCAAAATCTAAAAACACGGTTATATTCAGCATATTAAAGAACCCCGACAATTCAAGACTTTGAATTAAACCCTATTGAATATGGTCAAGAAATAAACAATTCATACAAAGTATTAGAAAAGTATTGTTTTTGCTCCTTTATGGTCCTTAATTTTAAAACAATTCGGACAATAACCCCAAAGTCAATCCCAACCTTCCTTTTGAGGTATGAAACCTTGTGATAAAATTTTATAAATATCCATACACTTATACACAAGTAAGTGTCCTGAGACAAGAAACATTCTTCTTTTCGGCTCCTTTTAGCCGCTATTTCCTAAACAGTAGGGATAATAACCCTAAAATCAATCCCAATCTTCCTTTTGTGGTATGGAACCTTTTGGTACAATTTCATAGAGATCCATATATTTCATCTGTACGGAAAATTTAAAGGTGAATTATCTGAGCATAGATTTAATTTTGGACACTAAAATATTTGCATCAAACAAATGTAGCATGTAGATATATACATATATATGTAAAATGTACTTTTTGTGTGTGTGCTTTAATTGTAGTCTGTATTTATATGTTGTTCATTTCTTGTAATTAGTATACTTGTGTTTAAAATGTAAATCTTCAGTATAATGGAGGAAATAAAGAGAATCAATCAATCAATCAATCAATCAATCAATCAATCAATCAATCAATCTTATAATGAAGTAATTGTCTGGTAACCAAATGTCTTTGGACGATGGCAACGACGACGACGACGACACTGACAATGTAATACCGGTATTAACATCACACAACCATCAATTCACCAAAACATAAACAAATCAGTATTTTTCAAGTTTCTATTCAAAGGCTATCAATAATATGAATATAAACTTATTTGGAGAGGGGCCAAAATGCCCCTTATCGTACCTTGCCCTTTATACAGATGGTTGATGTAAGGAATAAATTTTGAGGTTTACAGGTCAAAAGTTATTGTAAGTCCAAATAATGAAGGATCGCAGACCTTTAATTCATTATTCAAAAATACGTTATTTCTTAATTTTCACGCGTATTTTGGCATTTAGGTCCTCCGTAACCCCTCTAATGGTCATTGCGGCACATATCGTTTATACTCAGTTTATTCCTCTATCAATAAGCTTTAATTTGGTGTATAAATTTTTCCTTGATTAGGGGCTGACGGGTTGCAGCAGTCCATTCCATTATTCAAAATAAGCTATTTCTTAATGTTCACGCATATTTCGATATTTAGGTCCTTCGTTACTCCTCTAATATGCGTTGCGGAACATATTGACTATATACCTTTTGTTCCTCTATTGATAAGCTTTCGAATGAGGTATAAGGTATATCTATAATTAGGGGCTAAAGGGTCGCAGCAGTCCATTCCATTATTCAAAATATCCATTTCATTATTCAAAATTGGCTATTTCTTAATTTTCACGCGTATTTTGGCACTTAGGTCCTCCGTAACCCCTCTAATGGTCATTGCGGCACATATCGTTTATACTCAGTTTATTCCTCTATCAATAAGCTTTAATTTGGTGTATAAATTTTTCCTTGATTAGGGGCTGACGGGTTGCAGCAGTCCATTCCATTATTCAAAATAAGCTATTTCTTAATGTTCACGCGTATTTCGATATTTAGGTCCTTCGTTACTCCTCTAATATGCGTTGCGGAACATATTGACTATATACCTTTTGTTCCTCTATTGATAAGCTTTCAAATGAGGTATAAGGTATATCTATAATTAGGGGCTAAAGGGTCGCAGCAGTCCATTCCATTATTCAAAATATCCATTTCATTATTCAAAATTGGCTATTTCTTAATTTTCACGCGTATTTTGGCATTTAGGTCCTCCGTAACCCCTCTAATGGTCATTGCGGCACATATCGTTTATACTCAGTTTATTCCTCTATTAATAAGCTTTAATTTGGTGTATAAATTTTTCCTTGATTAGGGGCTGACGGGTTGCAGCAGTCCATTCCATTATTCAAAATAAGCTATTTCTTAATGTTCACGCGTATTTCGATATTTAGGTCCTTCGTTACTCCTCTAATATGCGTTGCGGAACATATTGACTATATAACTTTTGTTCCTCTATTGATAAGCTTTCGAATGAGGTATAAGGTATATCTATAATTAGGGGCTAAAGGGTCGCAGCAGTCCATTCCATTATTCAAAATATCCATTTCATTATTCAAAATTGGCTATTTCTTAATTTTCACGCGTATTTTGGCATTTAGGTCCTCCGTAACCCCTCTAATGGTCATTGCGGCACATATCGTTTATACTCAGTTTATTCCTCTATCAATAAGCTTTAATTTGGTGTATAAATTTGTCCTTGATTAGGGGCTGACGGGTTGCAGCAGTCCATTCCATTATTCAAAATAAGCTATTTCTTAATGTTCACGCGTATTTCGATATTTAGGTCCTTCGTTACTCCTCTAATATGCGTTGCGGAACATATTGACTATATACGTTTTGTTCCTCTAATTATAAACTTTCGAATGAGGTATAAGGTATATCTATAATTAGGGGCTAAAGGGTCGCAGCAGTCCATTCCATTATTCAAAATATCCATTTCATTATTCAAAATTGGCTATTTCTTAATTTTCACGCGTATTTTGGCATTTAGGTCCTCCGTAACCCTCTAATGGTCATTGCGGCACATATCGTTTATACTCAGATTATTCCTCTATTAATAAGCTTTAATTTGGTGTATAAATTTTTCCTTGATTAGGGGCTGACGGGTTGCAGCAGTCCATTCCATTATTCAAAATAAGCTATTTCTTAATATTCACGCGTATTTCGATATTTAGGTCCTTCGTTACTCCTCTAATATGCGTTGCGGAACATATTGACTATATAACTTTTGTTCCTCTATTGATAAGCTTTCGAATGAGGTATAAGGTATATCTATAATTAGGGCTAAAGGGTCGCAGCAGTCCATTCCATTATTCAAAATATCCATTTCATTATTCAAAATTGGCTATTTCTTAATTTTCACGCGTATTTTGGCATTTAGGTCCTCCGTAACCCTCTAATGGTCATTGCGGCACATATCGTTTATACTCAGATTATTCCTCTATTAATAAGCTTTAATTTGGTGTATAAATTTTTCCTTGATTAGGGGCTGACGGGTTGCAGCAGTCCATTCCATTATTCAAAATAAGCTATTTCTTAATATTCACGCGTATTTCGATATTTAGGTCCTTCGTTACTCCTCTAATATGCGTTGCGGAACATATTGACTATATACGTTTTGTTCCTCTAATTATAAACTTTCGAATAAGGTAGAAGGTATATCTATAATTAGGGGCTAAAGGGTCGCAGCAGTCCATTCCATTATTCAAAATATCCATTTCATTATTCAAAATTGGCTATTTCTTAATTTTCACGCGTATTTTGGCATTTAGGTCCTCCGTAACCCTCTAATGGTCATTGCGGCACATATCGTTTATACTCAGTTTATTCCTCCATTAATAAGCTTTAATTTGGTGTATACATTTTTCTTGATTAGGGGCTCACGGGTTGCAGCAGTCCATTCCATTATTCAAAATAAGCTATTTCTTAATGTTCACGCGTATTTCGATATTTAGGTCCTTCGTTACTCCTCTAATATGCGTTGCGGAACATATTGACTATATACCTTTTGTTCCTCTATTGATAAGCTTTCGAATGAGGTATACGGTATATCTATAATTAGGGGCTAAAGGGTCGCAGCAGTCCATTCCATTATTCAAAATATCCATTTCATTATTCAAAATTGGCTATTTCTTAATTTTCACGCGTATTTTGGCATTTAGGTCCTCCGTAACCCTCTAATGGTCATTGCGGCACATATCGTTTATACTCAGTTTATTCCTCTATCAATAAGCTTTAATTTGGTGTATAAATTTGTCCTTGATTAGGGGCTGACGGGTTGCAGCAGTCCATTCCATTATTCAAAATAAGCTATTTCTTAATATTCACGCGTATTTCGATATTTAGGTCCTTCGTTACTCCTCTAATATGTGTTGCGGAACATATTGACTATATACCTTTTGTTCCTCTATTGATAAGCTTTCGAATGAGGTATAAGGTATATCTATAATTAGGGGCTAAAGGGTCGCAGCAGTCCATTCCATTATTCAAAATATCCATTTCATTATTCAAAATTGGCTATTTCTTAATTTTCACGCGTATTTTGGCATTTAGGTCCTCCGTAACCCCTCTAATGGTCATTGCGGCACATATCGTTTATACTCAGTTTATTCCTCTATCAATAAGCTTTAATTTGGTGTATAAATTTGTCCTTGATTAGGGGCTGACGGGTTGCAGCAGTTCATTCCATTATTCAAAATAAGCTATTTCTTAATGTTCACGCGTATTTCGATATTTAGGTCCTTCGTTACTCCTCTAATATGCGTTGCGGAACATATTGACTATATACGTTTTGTTCCTCTAATTATAAACTTTCGAATGAGGTATAAGGTATATCTATAATTAGGGCTAAAGGGTCGCAGCAGTCCATTCCATTATTCAAAATATCCATTTCATTATTCAAAATTGGCTATTTCTTAATTTTCACGCGTATTTTGGCATTTAGGTCCTCCGTAACCCCTCTAATGGTCATTGCGGCACATATCGTTTATACTCAGATTATTCCTCTATTAATAAGCTTTAATTTGGTGTATAAATTTTTCCTTGATTAGGGGCTGACGGGTTGCAGCAGTCCATTCCATTATTCAAAATAAGCTATTTCTTAATATTCACGTGTATTTCGATATTTAGGTCCTTCGTTACTCCTCTAATATGCGTTGCGGAACATATTGACTATATAACTTTTGTTCCTCTATTGATAAGCTTTCGAATGAGGTATAAGGTATATCTATAATTAGGGGCTAAAGGGTCGCAGCAGTCCATTCCATTATTCAAAATATCCATTTCATTATTCAAAATTGGCTATTTCTTAATTTTCACGCGTATTTTGGCATTTAGGTCCTCCGTAACCCTCTAATGGTCATTGCGGCACATATCGTTTATACTCAGATTATTCCTCTATTAATAAGCTTTAATTTGGTGTATACATTTTCCTTGATTAGGGGCTGACGGGTTGCAGCAGTCCATTCCATTATTCAAAATAAGCTATTTCTTAATATTCACGCGTATTTCGATATTTAGGTCCTTCGTTACTCCTCTAATATGCGTTGCGGAACATATTGACTATATACGTTTTGTTCCTCTAATTATAAACTTTCGAATAAGGTATAAGGTATATCTATAATTAGGGGCTAAAGGGTCGCAGCAGTCCATTCCATTATTCAAAATATCCATTTCATTATTCAAAATTGGCTATTTCTTAATTTTCACGCGTATTTTGGCATTTAGGTCCTCCGTAACCCTCTAATGGTCATTGCGGCACATATCGTTTATACTCAGTTTATTCCTCCATTAATAAGCTTTAATTTGGTGTATACATTTTTCTTGATTAGGGGCTGACGGGTTGCAGCAGTCCATTCCATTATTCAAAATAAGCTATTTCTTAATGTTCACGCGTATTTCGATATTTAGGTCCTTCGTTACTTCTCTAATATGCGTTGCGGAACATATTGACTATATACCTTTTGTTCCTCTATTGATAAGCTTTCGAATGAGGTATACGGTATATCTATAATTAGGGTTAAAGGGTCGCAGCAGTCCATTCCATTATTTAAAATATCCATTTCATTATTCAAAATTGGCTATTTCTTAATTTTCACGCGTATTTTGGTATTTAGGTCCTCCGTAACCCCTCTAATGGTCATTGCGGCACATATCGTTTATACTCAGTTTATTCCTCTATCAATAAGCTTTAATTTGGTGTATAAATTTGTCCTTCATTAGAGGCTGACGGGTTGCAGCAGTCCATTCCATTATTCAAAATAAGCTATTTCTTAATGTTCACGCGTATTTCGATATTTAGGTCCTTCGTTACTCCTCTAATATGCGTTTCGGAACATATTGACTATATACCTTTTGTTCCTCTATTGATAAGCTTTCGAATGAGGTATACGGTATATCTATAATTAGGGGCTAAAGGGTCGCAGCAGTCCATTCCATTATTCAAAATATCCATTTCATTATTCAAAATTGGCTATTTCTTAATTTTCACGCGTATTTTGGCATTTAGGTCCTCCGTAACCCCTCTAATGGTCATTGCGGCACATATCGTTTATACTCAGTTTATTCCTCTATCAATAAGCTTTAATTTGGTGTATAAATTTGTCCTTCATTAGAGGCTGACGGGTTGCAGCAGTCCATTCCATTATTCAAAATAAGCTATTTCTTAATGTTCACGCGTATTTCGATATTTAGGTCCTTCGTTACTCCTCTAATATGCGTTGCGGAACATATTGACTATATACCTTTTGTTCCTCTATTGATAAGCTTTCGAATGAGGTATACGGTATATCTATAATTAGGGGCTAAAGGGTCGCAGCAGTCCATTCCATTATTCAAAATATCCATTTCAGTATTCAAAATTGGCTATTTCTTAATTTTCACGCGTATTTTGGCATTTAGGTCCTCCGTAACCCCTCTAATGGTCATTGCGGCACATATCGTTTATACTCAGTTTATTCCTCTATCAATAAGCTTTAATTTGGTGTATAAATTTGTCCTTCATTAGAGGCTGACGGGTTGCAGCAGTCCATTCCATTATTCAAAATAAGCTATTTCTTAATGTTCACGCGTATTTCGATATTTAGGTCCTTCGTTACTCCTCTAATATGCGTTGCGGAACATATTGACTATATACCTTTTGTTCCTCTATTGATAAGCTTTCGAATGAGGTATACGGTATATCTATAATTAGGGGCTAAAGGGTCGCAGCAGTCCATTCCATTATTCAAAATATCCATTTCATTATTCAAAATTGGCTATTTCTTAATTTTCACGCGTATTTTGGCATTTAGGTCCTCCGTAACCCTCTAATGGTCATTGCGGCACATATCGTTTATACTCAGTTTATTCCTCTATCAATAAGCTTTAATTTGGTGTATAAATGACGTCAAAATTTTACGGGAACTTTTGTGATGTCCAGTAATGGCGGCCAAATAGCGATAAGGTGTATACAGGATAGGTAAAGGTAAAGGTAGATTATCTGTATTATTGCTTTTTTAAAGAACATTAATAATACATAAATATACACCTTCGTACCAAAATTGCAACAGAATTTCAAGATATCATAAATTTCATTATCACAGAATGATATTATTCGCTCAAATTGACACGCTTCGTGAACTAACATTGGCTTATTATGAAAGCAAATGAACACTTCATTATAACTTGTACCGATGACCTACTATCATGATTTTTATCCGACCCCACTTACAGACGCGTTGACATATAATGCATACAACTCCTTTATACCCAAGCAGACGTTAAGATACCCTTCACTTCCCAAGAAGCAACCCGGAAGCAGCCGAGAAGCAGCCATTTAATTTTATTTATAACCAATGAGATACCGTTAACAGATTCACCACATTCCAGACGTCCAGCCTTTGACTAATCAGGTGATCCGGTAATGAGTAGTGAAAATAAATGAAAACGGAACGACTCTGATTCTAAAACGGATGTTAGATATACTGTATATTTGGGTTGATATAGATGTATACGATGTTATATTTTGTCCAGTTTCCCATGTTAAATAATTAAAATGAGAAGGTATTTACCTTACAGCTTCATTTTCCGGCGATGCTAGAATGTATAAATGATATAAAACAAGATAAGCGTCTTTGACCTACTTTATCTCTTTATTCGGATACTTGCGGATATCTTCTCAAAGTTCAACGGGAATATTAGAAAAGAACCCGGATAGAACCAAGAAGTTGGGTTTCTATAACCAAACAACCCGGATGTTGAACCAGTTACCATGGTTTCGAACCAAAGAACCCGGATAGAACCAAGGTTCAGAACCAAAAGACCCGGATGGAACCAAGGTTTTGAACCAGAGTGCCCGGATAGAACCTTATTGCATTCGGAATTCTCATGACTTTTATACCTTAAACGTATTTTCCAAATCATTTATATATTTAGTATATTTATATAATATAATTTTCGAGCAGGATAAGTCCGTTTTATTGCGCACACTCTCTTAGTCCTGGGATAATATACAGATAAAAATGCAAAAATAGTAAATCTACAGATTAAAAGTACTGATTTCACGTCGTAACGTGCTTAAAACACATGCAGTACGCTTAGATTCTGCTGGATGCCCAAAGACTTAGAGGAAAATGGGAAACCGGTGAAATACCTTTGCAATCATTTACGATGCATCTCTATGAAATATCCGCGGACTTAAGTGTTGAATATCTTGCCAATGGGGCGACAGAGGACGATCGACCTCGAAATTTTCGGGTACTAAGTGGCAAGTTTTGGAGTATAACACAAAATCTTGTCTTAATTTTGTACTTATCGGCCTAATGATTTAAAGAATTATATATCAGAAAATCATTTCTTAAGCGGTACCCTCGTCAAATCAGTAGAAATGCTTTAAATTGAATGAATTCTTACCTTGTTTACTTTTTTTCATTTCTCTCCGCTTCGTTAGTACCCAATGTCCGGTGGCGATGTTACACAGTGGTTACAGGTAAAACACAAACGTCCTGCGTCCGTCTGGTCACGCCTTGTCTTTCACGATCGAGATAATGCGTTGCCCGATCTTTCACGACCAGTTTTGATGAAAAATCAACAAAATTCAGTGTTTTCAAAAACAAAATGAACGGTTTCAAGGGGAAAAAAACACTTTATTTTACTGTATTATCTGACACACCAAAGATTAAGTTTCAAATATATCATTATATATTGGAATGTGATCAATATAGGTACAAAACATGTTCTTTTTTTAATGAATCCCATAGACTTGTGTTGCGCCTTTTGTGTTTTCTCATAAAGTACTGCATATTTCATTTATCTTATTGCACAGTATTATTGAGAAAGTTGATCATTTTGACAGACATAATTTTTTTCGGATTTGTTTCGCGTTTTGAAAATACAACAAATTTTTCACAGATTTTGAAGTAGAATTTCAATTACAAATGTAATTACATTCATGATCCGATACCAGATCTTTCACGATCCAATCGCAATGCTTGACCACCGTTAAGTATTCTTTCACGATCGTTTCTCTCGATATACCGATTGACAGCCGTGACTAAGGGATCAGTCTTGATAACCACGTGTACACCTGTGGGTGATAAATTGCACGTGCTTTATGAGACAGGTCTTTGGATTGTCACTTAATTCATTCAATGTGTATCAATTTGTAAATAACGAACTTCCATTGTATACTATTTATATTTATATTGTTAATGTATTTCTGTTAGCCATTACATCATGTGCTCATATGTTTGTATCTCCTGTATCGCAGAAAACTGCGACTGAGTTATGAAAAAAAGTTCATTGTTTAATGTAAAGATCATTGATAGTAACATGATAGCAC
Organism: Mytilus coruscus; assembly: GCA_017311375.1. Lineage (NCBI taxonomy): Eukaryota > Metazoa > Mollusca > Bivalvia > Mytilida > Mytilidae > Mytilus > Mytilus coruscus. Next base: position 25,571 of record JAASAO010002477.1, read on the forward strand.
GTTTTAAAACTCTATTTTTACCCCGTGCCTCTCCCCCACCTTTTTTTTTTTTTTTTGTTTAGATACATTGTATCTTAATCCTTAAAAGTACATTCGAGAAGAGAGTTGAGATATATATTTATGTGCATTAGGGCCGCGGATAGCAGGGCAGTCAAGAAAATCAAGGCAGCTAAGACGGATAAACAACAGCATGGTTCGTCGTATCAACAGGTGCATAGTGGTTGAAATTCTGGTGGTAATGGTTTGCAACTTCAGCCTTTTCGTGCAGGGGCATCTGCTGGCGGAGCCCAAGGCCAGCAGAGCCAAGCCAAACCTTCCGACGTCTGTTATAAGTGTGGGTTATATGGGCATTGAGTGAGAGAATGTCGCAGACAAAGCAAAAATAGAATCCCAGAGCACCTCTTTTTAAATGGAAATAATCAAGAAACTTTTAAGGTACATGAACAATTTAATGTTGACACTTATTTTGAATATGAGAAAAGATGTTTCTGATATAACTGTTAAGGGCAGATTAAGTGCTTCTTTAAATTTTTGGGTTATGATTTGTACAACTGAATTTGTTTATAATATAATCAAAGAAGGTTATAAAATTCCTTTTACAAGAACCTACTTCTGTATTTTTGAAAATAATATATCTGCTTTAAAAAATAGATTTTTTGTACATGAAGCTATTTTAGATTTGCTCAAAGGCGGTTTAGTTAAAGAGGTATCGAGCAGACCGCACGTTGTGAACCCTCTGACAGTAGCAATCAGCGTAAAAGGTAAACATAGACTTGTTCTGGATTTGAGACACGTAAACAAACAGGTGTTAGTACACAAAGTTAAATTCGAAGATGTGAAAGCTGCTAAAAAATACGTTACAAATAATTCCGTTGGGTTTCTTTTTGATTTAAAGTCAGGGTATCATCATATTGATGTTTTTGCTCCACATCAGAAGTATTTAGGTTTCTAGTGGAAGTTAGATAGTGTTGAAAAATATTACGTATTTACAGTTTTAATTTTTGAATTGAAATTAAGTGGTTTAGTCGCGCACTGGCGGAGAAAGGGTATTACAATTGTCGTATATTTAGACGACGGATTGGGATTAGCTGATGATAGTATGCAAATTACATGCAGACATCGTTAAGTCAGATTTAATTTTGTCTGGTTTTGTGCCAAACAAAGAGAAGAGTATTTGGTCCCCTTCTTATTCATTGAAATGGTTAGTTTATATGGGATTTACAAAATGTGTTTTGCAAATTCCGAGTCCAAAATATTGGACTTGCAAGAATGCATAGGCATTGCTTTAAGTAATCCTTGTAAAGTTAAAATTAGAACCTTGCAAAAATCTGTGACAAGGTTATATCTCTTACTCCAGCAATCGGCAATGTTACTCAGATAATGACAAGAGCTACATTTGCTGTGATTAACGAACGAGATGATTGGGATCAGTGCATGGACATTAATTTCCATAGTGATTTAATACTCATTCTCTGTAACCACTTAAACTTTTCGGCACACATAGTCACCGATCTTCCTGAAAATTGGCTGATATGTAGATCCTATTAGACTAGTCAGAAAATAATGCCAACCGATATATATATTGGTTGGTTACCATGGTAACAGCAGAGAAAGTTGGGATTTTGAGAAAAATACAATATTTGGTGTAGTGTTGTGAAATTATGCGGCTACATCTAATAAAAAGAAACACAAAAACAATTAATTTCAGTCTTGTTTTAGTCAAAAATAAAAAAAAAGTTACGGGTAATCTACCTAGAAACATGTGAAATTAATTTCTAAAAATGATCATTGTGCAATATTCCTCACAATACGAATTATCTCCCTTTGGTGGGTTACTCTAATGACAGGACCAAATGAAAATGCTAATAACTTTTTTATTTCTTAAGGGATTTATGTTAAATTTGAAATATAATAAAATTTTATCATTTAATATATAAATTAATGAATAGATATTGAAAAAAAATAATAAAAAAATCATAAAACGTTACCTTCCTAACGTTGATAATGACCTGACCAACAACAGCAATGACCTGACCGATGAAAATTTCTGTGTTATTTAATATTATTAAAAAAAAAAAACAGAGAAAACAATATGTTTTTGGGTAAAAAAAACTTGACCTGACCAACGTTTTACTGTGTCTTGGTCGTTGTTCTACCTAAAACTTATTTATATCTTATAGGACAAAAATGTAGGATTTGCTTAAAATTTATGAAAAATTAACATTAAGATTAATGGTAAAAACTGGGAAAAACAGTTTAGGGTACAAGCACTGGATTATTTAAACTTTTATGGTATTGAGTAGTTTATTGTATTTAACTGTGTTGTAAATTATGTTGTATGTCACTGGTTATAATTTGACACGTTTGATCACAAATATAAAGTAACACACAAAAGGTGTGATTGAAGTAGGCCATGCATAATACATGTAAGTTGATAAATCCAATATATATAAAAAAGAAGATGTGGTATGATTGCCAATGAGACAACTGTCCACAAGAGACCAATATGACACAGAAATTAACAACTATAAGTCACTGTACGACCTTCAACAATGAGCAAAGCCCATACCGCATAGTCAGCTATAAAAGGCCCCGAAATGACAATGTAAAACAATTCAAACGAGAAAACTAACGGCCTTATTTATGTACAAAAATGAACGAAAACAAATATGTAACACATAAACAAACGACAACCACTGAACTACAGGCTCCTGACTTGGGACAGGCACATACATACATACATAATGTGGCGGGGTTAAACATGTTAGGGATCCCAACCTCCCCTAACCTGGGACAGTGATATAACAGTACAACATAAGAACGAACTATAAAAATCAGTTGAAAAGGCTTAACTCATCAGATGGACAAAATACAAGTGGACGTGGCAGGGTACTTGTACATCCAAACAACAAAAGACACTAGGAACAGATCTGAGAGTACTCGCAGTTATCTGACAGCTAGTTCAAAGCCACTAACAACTAATAAAAAATCATGCATCTAAGACTAAATTATCAATCCGTACACATCCAACATCCAATGGATTTAGTGTAAAGACGTCATAAACAGTCAGAGAAAACATGACCTTGTGCAATGCCAAGATACAGGTATCGACAGATTGTAGATCCATGAATGTGTATATGTATAAAACATACTAGTAATATTTAGTTTGCTTTTAATTTACAGATAACAAAATCAATATTTATACCAATAAAAACAATATTCAATGATTTTATTACAGTGTTGAATTGGTAACCTTTAGAATAAGTTTATATAAAGGAGCGATAAGTTTACAAGGATCATTTCTAAATTTCCGGGCACGGTTAACAACATTTCCGTAAAATGAGGATGTGCTATCCCGTTTGAAATAAGTTTTCTACAGGTACAACCAAACTTCAAAACCAAATCTTTATATCTATGGAAAAATTTAGTAAAGGTTTTAAGTAATTTATGGTAACGATATCCCTGGTTTAATAATTTACCAGTAATACATAGATTACGTTCTAGTTTGTTTTTTAATATTTTCTTACAGTAAATAAATATTTCCACGTACTACTTAAGGCATGCCCGAGCCTTGTGTTGGATATCTTGGTAGTTATAAATATTTTCATAAAAAACAAATAAACATTTCGCGGACTACTTGCGGTATGCCTGAGCCCCTGCATGCATGATATCCTGGTAGTTTAAAATATTTTCATAAAATATAAGTATACATATTCGCGGACTTTACTTGAGGGTTGCCAGAGCCTTGTCTTAGTTTTAAATGTTCCTGAAAGTCAATACATTTATCGTTTGCTAATATGTTTGTAAGCATTTTATATTTTCTTATTTGAAGAAATTAATGATTCAATCTAAGTGTGTCTATAAATTTGATGCAAAGCCTATTACATATAAATAGGTATAAAGTCATTTTTCCTGGTCATGATAACGGTCAGAATGAAGGACAGAAAGTCACAGACAAAAAGTCGCGGACAAAAAGTCACATGTATAATATGTTATTTTTAACATTGACTCCTGTTTCAAAGTAAAATGTATGTTTTTTGTTAACTAATTTTGAGAAACATCTTTCTGTAATGGGCTTTCAGTGAAAATCAAAGTATATGTACATGTATATAATTCTTTTAAAGTTACCCTGTGTAAAGATCTAGAGTTATCATATTGTCAATATTTTTTTAATTTGCTGCTAAAAATCCACGAAGATAATTGTTATTTTCCCAAATTTCAATAATCCAATGCCTATTAGTAATGTTGATATAGTGCTACCATAGGCGGATCCAAGGGGCCCTGAGGGCCCCGCCCCCTCCTTTCATTGGAACATTTTGTTGATTACATATGGAATCACTGAAGCATGAATGTAGCGGGCAGTCAGTCAGTGGGACCCCTTATATGAAACTTGTCTTGATGGTATATTTTCCTCCTGTTGCTCGTTGTAAGACCCGCAGTCACCCACTGTCAGATTTTCCGAGATTCCTCGTAGGGAAACCGTATTTTTTTGAAAATCTCGAAAATTCTCCTCAGCCAGAACGTCAAACAAGAAATGTGTCGGATGGATACCAGGGACCATCGAGTAGCCGACTATAAACGCCCTTGCTTGTTACGCCCTTTGTTTGCTAAAGGACCCTTGTGTTTATTCTTTTAGGGGCTCCCTAGTTAACCTATTGAAATTTCTGTCCTTGTCCAATTGATCCTGCTTTCCAGTGATATTTTAAATTGTCTGCCTACATCCCAGCCTAGCCATATTGCAGGACCTTTTGATACTCATCATCCAATAATACAATATTATTCAAAACGTATAGCTATACATGCTTTGTCATTTCAACATTGAGTTTAAAAGAATGAATGAGAAAAATAAACAGCTCATAATAAAGGTATTTTTCCTTTATAGAAAGTTTAATGGTCATTTATCCTTTATTTAGAGGATCAACATCTGACTCTTTTGGTTCTATTTTTATTGTGTTGAATTGTATCAAATTATTGACTTTAATTAATTTTAAAACTAATTTTTGGTCAGTAGACTAGCACAGAACCTACAATGTTCCTATTAAATTTATTAATTTTATTCTCTTCTGAAATTTGCATGAGATGTTTGACACTACACATAAAGCAAACCACAACTAATCGATCATTTCTTTTTTACAAAATCTTTCCAGCCCCAAATATTGCACAATTGAATATTTAATTTTTAAATGATTTTACTAGTATTTGTTTTTCTAATTTTTCTTGTATATTTTTCATGATCATGAAAACAGAAATTTCTTCATAATCAGCAATTTTATCAACATTAGAGAAATTGTATTTGTTTCCTTCAAGTGGTAACACCATTATCGATATACTATACTAGCAAAATTATTTATACATACACATGTGTGAATACAGTGAAACTTAATAAGTGTTTTAGTTTTCCTACTTATGTGCACATTTAAGAAACTAACTGAAACGTTTTCAAAATTGTTTTAAACTTGTGTATCATCATGAAATTGTTTCCATAGCAAACAGAGTTAAAACTATTATACCTATATAAATGAATATGTTTAAAATTTTTATGATTACAATAATTTCCACAAATTGTATATTAATTTATTTTTTCTGACTGCAGAATTAGGTTTTAAAATATTTTTTCAAAATTTTCAAAATTTTTTTTCTGAAAAATGAAAACTAAGCATTTTGTATCCATGGTAACAAAAATGAAACATACTTCCCATTACTTTTCGCATCATTGATAAGATATGACTATGGTATTTATGAATTCATGGTTGACTTTAACTGAGGTGTCCGCAAAAATTATGGTGAGCATTCAAAATTACCTCAAAAGGGTATTTTTACCTAATGCAAACCACATAAAAGGGGTATATGTGATTATGATTGAAAATGAATATGAAAATATCAGTTATTAAATTACATTAATAAAATGCTTATATTTAATAAAATCATAAAAATTAGTCCTTCTCTTAATCATTTATTATGAAAATTATGTTGAAAATAGCCATTTTCAGCTTAAAATCATAGATATCCAGAAGAGGTAAACTGGTCATCGGTTGCTATGGTAACCGATATGCTTAGCAACCAAAATTTTGCCATTTTTGTTTGTTTCATCAAGACTAGTAAGTGTGTGAAGTTTGAAGAAAATCCATGACCATGCGTGCCACACTCCTATGTAAGAGTTTAAATAGTTACAGAGAACCAGTATTAATTTTGAATTCATGTTTTGGAAAAATAATGTGCAATTGCTAATGCCTGTCTCTTTATTACCAAAGGCAAATGAGTTTAGTATTTATAGTGATGCTAGCGATATAGGTGCAGGAGGTTTTATACAAAACTCAACGCATGTAATGTATAAATCCTGGACGAATTCAGAAAAAGTCAGAGAGAGAGGTAAAAGCAATTGAGCTGTGCTTAGTATCATTTGCACATTTAGTATGCAACAGTTCGGTTGTTTTTTATACAGACAATCAGAACTCAGTGAGCGTTATTGAAAAAGGTAGCAAGATATTAGAACTTCAAAACTTGACTCTTTCAATTTTTAATACTTGTATTGTGAATTGTATTTCTATAAATGTAAAATGGATTCCACGAGAAGAAAACGAGCAAGCAGATTATTTAAGTCGAATCGTTGATATCGACGATTGGGGGACTTCAGATGGATTTTTTGAGTTTGTAGATAATTTATGGGGTCCTCACTCCATTGACAGGTTTGCCAATATGGAAAATAGAAAACTGTCTAGATTTAATTTTTTATATTGGAATCCGGGTTCAGAAAGTATAGATTCATTTACATGTAACTGGCATGAAGAAAGTAACTGGTTAGTACCACCAGTAACACTGGCAGCTAAAGTCATTAATCATTTAGTCAAATGTAGAACTGTTGGAACTCTGATAGTTCCAATGTGGTCCTCATCGCCGTTTTGGCCGTTACTGTTTGAGGAAGGTTTACATTATAAACCATATGTTGAAGATGTTATTGAGTTTTTTAGGCAAATAGAATATTTGTTGCCGGACATAATGTAAATTCTAATTTTGCTCAATGTGATTTTAAAGGAACTGTTTTAGCAGTCAGATTAAATGCTTCAGATATGTAATAATATATATATATTTTACAGATTATCCATGTTGGTCACTGGACAACCGTTTTTACTTGGTAATGATGGTCACTGGACTGTTAATGATTCGGCATAGGAACGTCACTGGACTCGCACTTAATTATTGTTTTATGTTTGTCACTGGACATATGATTTGTTATGGTCACTGGACCAAGAGTATTGTAGTCACTGGACTACGCAGTTAAGGTCACTGGACCGCTTAAATGGATTAGGAATTTACAAGGTAAATATAGATTTATTGTATTATTACTGTTTAATTACTATTTCATTACAGAAAATTTTACAACTGGTTTTGGAAACAGAGTCACATTATTTCTCACCCACAGTTGAAAATACTTTTTCAAAACTTTCATCAACAGTACTAGATTCAGGGCTAAAACTACCGTATCAAATAGTCCGGCAGATCGGTGAAAAAATTGTGGGTTTGATGATAAAAGCATCAAATTTGGCATGGTAGTAGTTCTTGGTGTTTCAAATAATATTAGCTATGGACCCACCTTGAAATTTCAAAATGGCAGCCTTTTCCAAGATGGCCGCCATAAAATATCAAATTCAACATATATCACTGATATCAGGTCAAATTTATGGTAAAATTTTGCATGGCAGTAGTGCTGGTTGTTTCAAAAAATATAACCTATGAACCCACCATTAAAATTGAATATGGCGGCTTTTTCCAAGATGGCCGCCACAAAATATCAAAATCAACAACTATCCCTTATATTAGTTCAAATTTGTCATGTTAGTAGTGCTGGATGCTTCGAACAATATAAGCTATGGACCCAACTTGAAATTGCAATATGGCGGCTTTTTCCAAGATGGCCGCCATAAGATATCAAAATCGACAAAATTTCCTCATAGAAGATTACTAAGTGTTTTGTTTTGACGTACCTTCAGTAAAGCTAAGTGCCCTATAATACCAAGTGCATGCCACATTTATTTACTAAAGTCAAACATAAACAGATTTGTGAGGAAAGTATAGAAAATCAAATTGTAACTACAGTACCATTCCTGCATAACAGTAGTCTACAAAGAGTGATCACGTATAGACACTGGCGTTATTCCCATATTTAAGCAAAACTTAACTAGAATGTATGCTTCTCGAGTCGAACAGCTTTCCTGTGATCAACTGGAAGAGGACATAGTAATAATCTAAAAATTGCAGTAATATCAGGCTTGACAGGCCATTAACAAGGCAGGTGCTTGCTTCTTCTGTTTAGTAATTATTTTGGTTTTGCAATTAAACAAGCAACCGCAACAATCTGTTTGTATGTCAACGATACTTGAAAAATCTGCACATACAGGTAGTTCAAGAAGACATAATGTAGGCAAAGTATTTTCAACAGTCATTAAAAACATTAGTTGATAACCGTTTGGCCAAATATTCAGTTGCAGTCAAGTTATTCAGTTGAGGCAAATATGACATTATCCATTTCAAAGTTACGTCTGTTTTATTTCTATAATTCTTTAACATTATATTCAACTGAATTAAAACAATCGCATAATGTATATATGCCTTCTACTGGATGCTAGGACCAGGGAAAGAGGAGGTACTAAATTACAACATGTACAGTTTACGTTTGTCATCTATGAATGATCCAGTTATCTGTTTATCTATAATACTATATTAATGAAAAATTCAACATTGAATATGTGGTTCCTCCTGCGAAACCTGGTGGTTTTACAACAGCAACCGTGGACAATATTGACAACAACAAGAGTTCAACTACGCCTAACAAATCTTTCCGTAGAACGACAATTTCAATATTTCCGCATTTTCTTAGTCCAACTTGTCAATTCGTTATAACCTTTGCTTTGAAATATATGCATGCGTTTCTTACTTACATCTTACCAGAAATACATGTATGCCGACCTGATATAATTACTCAATTGTGCAACATAATCCTTGCATGGTAAACACTGATGGCTTGAAGCAGATGATAATGAAAACATTAAATATGTCTGGACATCATTCCACGCATATAGAGCCAAGAAAAATGGTCATCCACCTTTATATATCAGTCTGCATTGACCGATGTTACAGGAAGAGATCAAACCTGTCACAACGATTCGACATTCCATGAATATAATCCAGCAATGTGTTAATCTTTTCCGAGACATGTATCAATTATCACTTGTGATCAACTATTGTTTTGCTTTTGGAAAATCGGAACAGTGGAACAGGCCAAACATATTTCGAGCAGAATAGAGAATAGTTTTGTTTAAGGTCTTTATATAGAAATGGTATCGTTGAGAACCTTATGTGATTGGTTAGAAAACAGTGGTTGAACAAGTGTTCGTTCAAAGGAAACATAGTACTTAATGAGGAACGAGACCCTGGTGAGAACTATGTAACATTCAAAGAATGGAGTAATAAGAGGGAAATTTAAAGTCCCCTTAACCACAACTGGTCTGCAACATTAGAGATTGAACTGGACATTTTGATGTGAGAATGTTCCTTATCAGTGTACAAAGATTCCATTATACTGCTTATTCATCGGTTTTTCATTTTTCATCAAACTTATGGCGTCCAGAACCCCTGCGCTATATCATGCCATTTTTCAAACTATACAGTATACAGTTTAAGTGTTGCAAACGTAATTTGAAAATGAAAAACGTAGATCAAGCTAAATAGTAGAAGTACACACTTGTAAAAGGAGAAGGTGGGGCAATCAGATTCACTATCAAAATCGCACAACTACAGCATTTAATAGTGTTTTGTCTAGAAATAGCCATAGTAATTAACAAAATTAAACCCTCCTTTGAAATAATATAACGTGATCAGATAATCCACATGATGTTCTACACCAGGAACGATTTAAAAGCAAAACACAACATTCTCAAAGCATGTGAAAGCTTTAGGCGAAGGAATTTTTCTGCCTTTTACCCAGTGTGCTGTGAAAATATGTTGTTGTTTAGATGATAAAACGATGGATAAGATACTTAGGCACTCAAAAATCATTAGTAAAACAGAACCAGATAAGAACATGAATAAAAAAACGCCAAAAATGCTAATACAAATCACTAAACAAAAATCTTAAATTGAGCAAAACCAACCCCACTGAAATCCGGGGTGATCTCAGGTGCTTAAGAAGGATACGCAGTTTTGTTCAACAAGTGACACATACCTAGGTACTCTTGTTTAAATAGATTGATGAGTCATATCCAGTTTAGGCATATATCATATACTAGTGGATTTATAAATGTCTCTTTTCTAACCCTTAGAATCACAACATTTAAAACATGTAAAACCATTGGTACGTGTAAATTACCTTAAGCTTGATCGAATCTGGACGCTTGAAATGAAGTTAGGATTTCCATGCTTAAACGATGAATAAACAAGAATTTCACTGGTTGACAACACAGACATTGAAAATAAAGAGCAAATAACTCAACATTGAAAGCATAAACAACACAAGTCCTTTTCATCAAAACTAGGGGTCAACGCAGGTGTTGGGAAGGTGTGTATTTTCTGGCCAACTGGTAACACTCGGGATGTTACTCATTTTACTTAGAAATTCGGTGATTAGTATTATTTATTTATCATCTTGATGTTACCACAATCGAGGAAAAAGAAAGGATTGTGACAAGGAGAAGTGGAACTTATCCATATATCATTAATGACTCAGATGGCACTAAACGGTCAAACATATTATGATGGCGTCCTGAAAACGTTCGACTGTTTCCATTTATGGGATCTTTGATTCAACTGTTATGCAAGCATCATTAAAGAATCATGGAAACGCAATCCCTAGAATATTGTATAAACTGCAAAGTGCAATTCGATAGAAGAAATAAATATCAGTAAAGCCTTTTCTCAGTTTCGTTCATTTTCACTTTTTGGCGGCCATTTTGTAATTTTCCGCCATTTTGAAAAAAAATGAAAAGTCAAATATAACGTCATGAATTACTAGAAACGTTGAATTACATTTTATATGTTTTAAAAGATTCGGTTTATATATTATTTGCTTTAAGTTATACATGGTTGTGAAATTTGGACTGATTGGCAGACATTTTGAAAATGGTCGCCATATTGGATTTTTCAGAGTGGGTCCATGGCTTAAATTGACTACTAAATATATATTTACAATTGTACAAAGTTTCATGCTTTTATCATCAAACCCACAATTCTTCTAAAATATGCACGAATCAGCTGGACTAAAAGTACATTGGGTATTTCAAAAGATTTGTACTATGGACACGAAAATATTCAGAGATAACTTCGATACTTCCGTGTAATGAATTACATGTCAGTTTATATTTGCAACATCTAATAGATACCAGTAGCCATTGCAGTGTCGTTGAGGCCGCATTTTACGGTATTAAGTGGGCGCATCATATTGCAGGCGTAAAGAATCCTTGTGATTCAGATTTTGTAAGAAGTATACTCGATGCATCTAAACGTATGTTATCTAGACCGATTCAGAAAAAGACACCAGTAGATCCAGATATTATGAAAAAACTTTTTAATTTTTATAACAAGAAGTCGAGATCACTTAAAGATTTGCGTTTACTGTGCATGTGTGATTTAGCTTACACTGGGTTTTTCAGATATAATGAATTATGTAATATTAAGGCCAAACATATTTCTTTTACTGTTGAATATGCAGACATTTTTATAGAAAAGAGTAAAACTGATTGTTATAGAAAAGGAAAGAATGTTTATATTACTAAATTAGATAGTCCTCTGTGTCCTGTAAAATTTTAAAGTCCTATTTGGCGGGAGCTAAAATAGAGATGAATTCTGATATGTACATTTTAGGTCATTAACATTTTTAGAAAATCCAATATATTTATGTAAAGCTCTAAGAACGAAAAATTATCATATACACGAGCAAGAGAAGTGATAAAAGAGGCTCTTCATAGTATCGGATGTTCCGAAAAAGAGTTCGGCTTACATAGCTTTCGTTCAGGCGTAGCTACCATGGCAGCTAGAAATGGTATATCAGATAGACTTTTTAAGATACACGGCCGCTGGAAATCAGACTTGGCAAACGATGGTTATGTATCTGAAGATATGACAAAGCGTTTATCTGTTACAAAAATCTTGGTTTATAACCACTGCTTTTTGTGCATCGACATGGTCACTGTGCTGGACAAAATCAGAAATGTGTTTCTTATTTTATACCAAGAATGATATAGTATACAGTTTGGGTTTGGAGTAGGTTTCAGAAATTAAGTAGCGATGTGCACATAAATACTTTATGTTCGTTTGAACAAGTGAATTAGAACATAAATATATTTATGTGCTCTACGCGTAGTTATTTTTAGTCGCGTAGTACCTAGGGTAAGAACCGGTTTGGATTTCGCGGGTAGTATATAAGAACAGGATCACGTTTTTCAGTTATCGAGGTTAGGCGTTGACCACGTTGATTACTACTACAGTGTAGACATATTTACAGTAGTGTAGAATTGTAATGTAATTCAGAGATCAATTGGATGTGTACTAATTATGATATTTGTTTTTTCTAGATATTCTGTAAGGCCAGTGTACCATAAAAAAATTTATTTAGTGGACGTTACGTATTTGCATTCAGTGAACCCAATGTTTTGTGGACAGTGAAATGATGATTTAGCTTGTATAATGTTTAATAAAATGACATGGTCACCGTGCTGGACAAAATCAGAAATGTGTTTCTTATTTTATACCAAGAATGATATAGTATACAGTTCGGGTTTGAAGTAGGTTTCAGAAATTAAGTAGCGATGTGCACATAAATACTTTATGTTCGTTTGAACAAGTGAATTAGGACATAAAGTTTGGTAATCTGTCGAAATCAGAATAAATTGTGCAAACATATAAATCGTATACATCTGCACGATTTGTCTTTAATTGAAAGTTAGAAACTAAATATACACAGATAACATGTGATTTAAAGTTGAGGTGGTCATCCTTGATTTGATTGGCATTTAACATTTTTGTTTGTGTTTCCGATAGGTTTATAAAGTGAGCCGACATGGGTTACCGAACACTGAACCGCTGGTCAATGAATCAACCTAATTCGGCCATTATAAGATTATTTTAATCGATATAGATCATTTGAATATTTTCTTATAGGTTTCTAGTTTCTAATTTAACTTTATTAATCTTAAGATATATCTAAAAAATCTTTAACAAATTTAATCATTTAAATATTAATTTGGCTATCTTAGGTCCCTTTTTGGCCAGATAGCTCTTCACGTTATTTTGGTCATAGGGATCGACCATTTAAGGGGGTTATGTTTTTTCTAAAAAACCAAGATTTTGATTAGAGAGAAGGGGGAAATCAGATTTAAAGTATTTGCCATTAAATTAAATTTTAAGTTCATCAAAAAGGTTTCATGAAATTTGTATCTACATGTAGCTAAATTGTAACAAAGGGATATTATACCTGCAATGTCGATTTTATGTCACGTCACTTTTCTTCATAATCTGGGGTTCGGTTAGCAATGTTAAGTAATTTGAATTCTTTGTTAATACCTTTTTGTCTACTATTTTTCTTCAATCGGTATATTTAACTTTTTACCATCCGTAATATTCATATTTAAAAATCAGTTTCTAGTTTTCACTAGAACCAGAGACATATAATACATTGTATCATATGTCTCTGCTGGAACCAATTCATATTGTCAAATCAATTATTGTGGTTTTTTAAATGTCCAGTGGCAAATATTTCAGTGGACAAGAACAAAAAATTATGAGATTTGGCAAAGTAAGTCAACCGGGATGAAGAGCGAATATTTTAACCGTCATCCGTCAAAGTATGCTGTAGATTAATGAGTGCCCTGCAACAGATCAATAAAGGATTATCAAAAGTGTTGCAAAGGTTTGTTTGTGTGTCCAAGCACCGTCTTAAGCCGATCTGTGCACCAGGCTTAACGTCTCAGGTCATTTTATCCTGTTGATAAAACATCCAGTGTATCATGTATAGCAATCCCTTTTTACACACTCAAATAAAAAAGTAATTTGTTATGAAATGAAAGAATAAACTTGTCCAGGGTTTTAACACAAGTAAACATTTTAATATTAGATACGTGATGTTTTATTAGTTGTTATTGGTTTTGAACAATAGAAAATGAAGGTATATGGAGTAAATGTACATGGGACAAAATCGCACACAATACATAGAAAACATAGAAAATTATCAATGAACAGGGTTTTATTCCTGTTCTTCATCTTGACAGCTGATGTAGGGTCTTCAACAATGAACAAATCATTCATACCCTACAACAAGGTCAAGACGACCCTAGCGTCGACTTAAGCGGTACTATTGATAAAAATAAAGTAACTTTTAAAGACATCGATCGCCGCTAAAATATGCCTTGAAGTTACACATGTCGGGAGCGGTCAATGAATTACATAATTTATAATTACGGGCGAGGTCTTTGAACATATATTTGTCATACATTGCCCAACAAAAGACCAATAATTTCGAAACAACAAATGATAGACAATACATATAAAACTAAACAACAAATGATAGACAGCACGGAGCACATCGAAATATTTGTAATAAAACCTAGCAGTTTAAAATAGTATGAAAGGGCAATATACAAAACAGATGACCAGACCAGTAATTTGAAGAAATTTAACCAAACATGAAATTTTGACGGTGTATTATTATGAGAAATTCTCACATGAACAAGTACACCATAACTGTAAATATTATAAGAGCATACACCTCAAGCACGGGAAACGTTCTACTGCCTCCACACGGCACTAGAGACAAAGTTGTCAGTAACCGCTATCCGTAACTTGTGTCTCTTTTGTTGTAAGGGATGAAATAATACTCTGCCACGTCCGGTCTGTGATTTTGTTGGTTTACTGCTTTGTATCGATCTGATGAGTTAAGCCCTTATAGTTTGTTCTTATATTGCACTGTTACCCCACTGTCCCAGGCATGTTTTACCCCCACACATTTCTTATGTGCCTGTAATTCAGTGGTCGTCGCTGCATGGTTCATATCCGTTATATTTGTTTTCGCAAATTGTTTTGTTATGAATTAGGCCGTTAGATTTCTCAGTTGAATTGTTTCATATTTTCATGTCGGGGTCTTTTAAAGAAGATTATACTGTATGTTTTTGTTTTTTTTTCTCACTTTAGAAGGCCGTACGGTTGACTATAATTGCTTACATCCACTTCATTAGAATAGTTTTCTCATTGGCAATCACACCATGCACATCTCCTTAGTTTTATATACCCTGCATTAATGGATACAACTATATATGTCCGACACAATTAACTCTTGTCGGTGATTTTGATGCAAGTACACCAGTTTCAAAGAAAGAAACTTACCATCGTCTTAGACAAGGAGATGAGATCTCTAGATGGTTTCTGTTTAACTTATTCACAATTGTATAGACTTTGGATGCTTATGAGCTTGTTATATTCTATAGACTCTGGTCTTTTGTTGAATACTGACATGCTGCCTTCAAGATGTCTGTTGGTTTTGTTTTGTCGTTTGGTTGCTGTCATACCGACGTATAACCCACAGAGATGCTGGACTAGCTTATGTAACATAAAATATTGTCCCCATGAAATATTGTCAGTCGGACAAAATTTCATATAAGATATTGTCTGCAGACACTATTTCATAATGAAATACTGTCCAGGACAATATTTCATTATTAAGAAATAGTATCCTTGTCCATGAAATTTTGTCACCTCCTTCTGGACAATATTTCACTATGAAATTCTGTCCATGACAATATTTAACTATGAAATTTTGTCCATGAAAATATTTCACTGTGATATACTGTTTATTATGACATTATTTCCTTGTGAAATTCTGTCCATGACAATATTTCACTGTGAAATACTGTCCATGAAAATATTTTTAAACTATTACAAAATTAAAATAGTACACAAGCATGCAGCATGTACATTTTAGATTATAACTGAAGTTATTTTGTAAAGTAAGTATTTTATATATATTCAACTAATATTTATTTTAACAGAAGCTAGTTTCAAATTTGCATATATATACAGATACTTTATAAATGGTTAATTATAGATTAAAGAATTGTCTAACGTATGTTCCATTGTACTACATTATACTGTATACATATAAGTAATGTACTGACAATCACTTATTTATGTTCAAAGTTGAATGTACTAATAGTATTCGTAAATGCGAGATTGACGAATCTTTTGCGATTTGTGTTTATTTGTTATTATCTGTCAAATAAAACACTTTAATGATATCATTATCCAACATGATATCTGTTGATAACCTCCACTTCATGAGACAAAATTTCATGACAATCTGTCTATGAAATATTGTCTCAATACACACAAAATATAACCTCCCTTTAACAGGACAAAATTCATATAGTTCATCTGTGAAATATTGTCTATATACAGACAAAATTTCACTATGGAAATTTGTCCTACTCTGGACATTTTTTCATAGATGAGGACAATATTTCACGATACATAGTCATGAAATAGAATGTAGGACAGAAAGTCACAGGACAAAAAGTCACAGACAAAAGTCACGGACAAAAATCACAGGACAAAAAGTCACAATTCAGTTTTGAGATTATTTTATTTGAACAAGAAAACACTAATTTAAATTTTTTTTTTTTTTTTTTTTTTTTTCTTATACTATTATAAATGAAGCAACTTTGCTATTAAAACTTATTCAATATATATCAATAATGATTAAATAATTGTTCTGAAAACAAAATGTCAAAGTGGCTTGGTACTTAAATGGCTTCATGGTGCCAAGAAATATATCCTTTGCATGATTTAAATTAAATAAATTTTCATTTATCAAGGCTTATGAACAATTTCCTAAACTTAAAAGTGAATATATGTAATAAAAGAAAATATTTCAAGATCTTTCTCTTATATATTCGAACAATTGTCAACAAATTATTTGTGACTTTTGTCCTGTGACTTTTGTCCTATCAAATTTGTGACTTTATGTCCTGTGACTTTTGTCCTGTGACTTTCTGTCCGTTTACCATGAAATATTGTCTTGGAGGACAATATTTTATAGGACAATATTTTGCTTTACACTTATACCAATATATTATACATCCTAAACAGCGAACGAATAATTATACCTTGTTTTGGAAACTTTTAGTTTTCACATAAATCCATCGACAGGTCGATGTAATTCGTACTGACGCGAAGAGGAGGTTTGATCAGAATACCAGGCTACTTAAACTTCTACGACTTACTAAGACTGGAAGGGTGGTATTAGGTACATCCTTTTACTACCGAGGCATAAAAGCACTATTAACTAACACATTTTAAATGCATCGTTCACATGTGACATAAATGTAGCTATTGGGTAAGTTTACAAAATTCAGTGATAACCACGAAGTATATAATTGCGCATCTTATAAAGTTGTAAATTCAAATTTGAAAGGGCAGTTTGGCACGTGTCCGGAGATGTTACGCTACATTTATGTTAATTGTGATTATTGAACCAGAAAAAATGTGTTAATCGGGGCTTTCCACAAATAATATACAAACAATAACTTAAATCTTGTTAACTGTTTCCTGAATCCACTAGAATATATGAATCCACAATACTGAGGGTCTGGATGGGGTTTAATGAATCAGAATAATAGCCGAAAATATAAAGAATAAATGTGGAAAATAAAAGAATTAGTTAAAACAATGCTGATTACAGACATGACAGAAGAATAAAGAAATCATATTTACTAGCTTATTAAATGAAATTTAACATGTTTACTAGAAAAAATCATTTTCAGAAGAATTTTAACAGAATAAACACTATTTTCAAAGATAAAGAAAATGTTTTAAAATTTAAAGAATACAGAAATTAAAGGAGCCCCATCCAGACTACAAGACGGGTTTGGACTTCGTTCAATTCTGTTGAAAATGGGACATACTATTACCATTTAGGAATAACTAGTATTGTATTATAGCCTTAACTGAACTTTTTAAATGTGACTTGGACCCCAGCTGGTACTTTTATTAACACTGGTATTCATGTATCTTTTTATTTCTCAAAATCAATTTAAATCGTATTTTTCACAATATATATTTTTATGGTGGGTTGGACCATGGCCATCAGACCACTAACTAAAGCTAATTCAAATACATCTGGGGTTCACAATGGGAGCATGACGAAACAAAATCAAGTGTTATTTATGGAATATGATCATTATGTTAGCTTCGAATTACAAGTTCTAATTAGTTACACAGACATGACAGAACAAGATGTATAGAATTGGTATTTACTATGTGGTTATATGATTACACCAAGTTGTGGCAAATTTATCCATTTTATTGAACATAATTTGCAAATAGATATAAGCAAAATCGCAAGATCAACTTTCTGATTCAATGAATGAAGGTGGGTATACATCAAATGGCAAACACTATGCATATTAAACATGTTAAGGACAACATGTTAATATGTATGAAACCTGCTTTGTAGTAGGCCAATAGTTTTAACCAGATTTTAAGCATGCAACATACATCAGTCTGCTGAAAGACATCAACTCTTTTCCTAAATGCTATGTGCTTTGCCATGTATAGTTAAGATCAGCAAATACCAATTTTACGTCTGAATAAGAATCTAACAAACAATCACCAATACAAGCATGCCACTTATAAGTGGTTGTTGTAATATCTTATTTGTTATTCGTTTGTTTTGTACATAAACCAGGCTGTTGGGTTTCTATTTTAAATTGTTTGACGTTTTGTTATGTCTGGCCTTTTATAGCTTGCTATGCAGTGCATGTTTTGCTCATCCTTGAAGGCTGTACAATGACCATTTGTTGCTACATGTAACAACTTCCTCATTTGGCCTTGGGTGATAGTTGTCTCACTGGCAATTATACCACATCTCTTTATTTTATACTACTCAAGACTAAAACATAATTACATGTAATTAAAATAAAATTGAGAATGGAAATGGGGAATGTGTCAAAGAGACAACAACCCGACCATAGAACAGACAACAGCAGAAGGTCACCAACAGGTCTTCAATGCAGCGAGAAATTCCCGCACCCGGAGGCGTCCTTCAGCTGGCCCCTAAACAAATATATATACTAGTTCAGTGATAATGAACGCCATACTAAACTCCAAATTGTACACAAGAAACTAAAATTAAAAATTATACAAGACTAACAAAGGCTAGAGACTCCTGACTTGGGACAGGCGCAAAATGCGGCGGGTTAAACATGTTAATGAGATCTCAACCTCCCCTATACCTCTAGCCAATGTAGAAAAGTAAACGCATAACAATACGCACATTAAAATTCAGTTCAAGAGAAGTCCGAGTCTGATGTCAGAAAATGTAACCAAAGAAAATAAACAAAATGACAATAATACATAAATAACAACAGACTACTACAGTCCGTGTAACGTAAAGTTAACAATACGAACGATGCCCGAACCATGTACGGACGATGCCCGAACGATGTACGTACGCTTCCCGAACGGTGTACGAATGCAAACGAAACGCTGAACGAACGTTGTACGGACGCTGAACGAATGATGTACGAACGAAACCATGTACTATAAACCATACCATAAACGATAACTTAAGCGCACTTTTATCGTACATCGTATGGTTTTGCGTACATCGTTTCATTTCGCGTATACCGTATCGTTTAGCGTACATCGTTTCGTTTAGCGTATATTGTATCGTTTAGCGTACATCGTTTCTTGGCGTGCATAGTTTCGCTTAGCGTATAAGTTGTTTTTTTTAAATATAAAACATGAATTGTGTTCTGTTAAATCTTTTATATAGGTGATAATATGCGTTAAATTTAGATTGGATGCATGTTTCAGTTTTTAATTAATACTTTAATAAATTATAATTTAATCTGACTCGATGTTGATCCAACCTTATTTACAAAAAAGTTTGAAAAATAAACACTGAAATAAATTTAAATAAATTAAAAGATACAATTATGATTTTTTAGCCGTAGAAATACGTACTTGGTGAATGTGCGAGTAAACTACAGTCTGCAGAGTATTCAGTCAACATTTTTGAAAATAGCCTAAGGTATCCCATTTTTTCCAAATGAACAATTTATTTTAGATGGAATTCGGAATTTACCTAATGTTCTTACAAAAGTATATTCGAGTCTTAAGGTTGACCTTTGTTCAAAAGTGTTGTTAAATATTTTATGTATTCTCTTTATAGCATGTATTTTAAAATCGACTGAATAGCAGTTTTATCTATATGTCGTAATTAAACCATTTTTTTTATATTATAGATTTTTTTATTCATTTTCAAATCAGACAAAAAAAAACAAATATTCGAGAAATTTCAAATAAAACAATTACTCATTATGTGCCTCATCAACCCCAAACATAAATCCCTACCAATGTACAAACGATTGTGTATTATTTTAACTATAAATGCACTTGACTTTAAACAATCATCAACAATTGTCAGGCAAAAACTAGACCATTTCCCATATTCTTTAATTTTCT
Source organism: Mytilus coruscus (assembly GCA_017311375.1). Lineage (NCBI taxonomy): Eukaryota > Metazoa > Mollusca > Bivalvia > Mytilida > Mytilidae > Mytilus > Mytilus coruscus. Next base: position 46,073 of record JAASAO010002477.1, read on the forward strand.
TATACCATTTTCCTCTGTTCTTTATTTTGCCTGTTATACTCTATTCTAATTTTATATATTTTTTCTTTATTTTCCTGTATCTATACCTCCTTTATTCAGAGCAACCCACCCTAAATATACATATGATACACACAGTCTATAGGTCATCGCTTGTGCCGTGATACACATGTTTGCATAACAAAGGATGTCCTTGTTCATATTTATAACATTGTAAATGTCCTCCTAATGATACATCTAATAGTTACCACTGGATATTAAACAGCTAACTATAAATTCATCCGTCATATTCTTAGTTTTGTTATAATGTGAAAATCAAATAACATGATGAAACAATAATTATTGCAGATTTTCACTACGGAAATAATGCGAAATAATTGTAAACAAAACCACTCAATCACATCCCTACGCCACAAATTAAAGTCTAGCCTTTTCACATTAAAATACATTGTTTTCATAAATCTATTTCTAAATAATTTTAAACAATTTTAAATCAAACGGTCATTTTTCTATTTGTCATAAAAAAACAAAAAAAAACAATTATTTTCATTTCTTATTTTAAACAGATCGATTGTTTTCAATGGTCGGTGCCTGTCAGCATTTATAAAATCTAACACCATGTTTGCCAGAAAGAAAGCTACATAGAACAGGAAAACAACAATGTCTTAGAAATACTTCCAGGCCCTATTTTCTAATTTCTGTTGTAATGTGGTGTGATCCAAAAAGGTAACTCCTGAATACTGATTTGTACCCATAAGCATTTGTGGTTAATAACAAATCTATGGTAGTCTCTTTTCTTTACTCGCAAAGTATTCGACTAAATCATGTTTTATTTATGAAAATTGCTCATTGCTGACGAATGTTCACATTGATCCCTAGATTTTCAATTGTTTAGTTGTTAGGTTACTGTCTGATCTCGCAAACCTGACATTTTATGGTCATTATTTTTGCATTCAATTGCACCAATGTATTAAAAGATATAAACGCCACACCGTACGAGAGTCGTTATTTTACATAAACTATTAGTATTTTTTTCTATAACGAAATACGAAACCACTTCTCGTAATTCGCTTTGGGGTTATTGTGCTTGTCTTTGACAAAACATGGCCTTGTCATAAAAACAAAAGTATAATATAATATAGAGTAATATATAAAACTGGACTAGAGTGAAGAGTTGGGAAGTAGGAATTCGAATTTTAATTGAATGTTCTAAATCTTAGAGTATTTCTGATATATGATTGTACAGACTCAAAAATTTCTTTGTTTTGCTGAAATGAAAGGTCACCGACGCCAGCCAATAAAAGCAAAATGAATATAGTAGATCTTTCTAATTTTGAAAACAATATTTCTCTTGCTTCGTTGATAAAGGGCACTTAAAAATAGTGAATACTATCCTCAACAGGATGACCACAGCTGCATGCGGGATTGGGTTTAATATTAATAAGGTTTAAATCTGCATTTGAATAACTGCACCATATTTCTCAACTGTGTATCAATGATATTAAGATTTCTATCACCACAACTAAAATAGGAAGTGCGTACTGTGAATAAATACTCAGTTTACTATTATTTACAGCAAGTTATCACATATAATACCACGTTAACAATTAGACAGTGTTTGATAGTCTGAAGGAGACAGCATCACGGATTTAATAAGGCAAAGCTTTTGTTGTACTCAATCTTACTAAAGTTTTCTTTATTATATTTAATAGATATATATCCGAGATACGATAATGTAGTTTTCTTTTTTATATCACACCTGATCATCAATGATGGGATAATGTCTACTGAGAGAATTTAACCAGAGACTGGATAACGTAGAAATGACCAATCAAAGGTCCCTGTACGGCCTTCAACAATGAGCAAAATCCATACAGCATAGTAAGATATTAAAGGCTCTTAAATGACAAATGTAAAATACACTCAACACTGTTCAAACATCACCGCACGTCAAACTTTAAACAGCAGAAAACCTGATTGGACATTCGTGACAATTTGGCACGCCCTCATGAATTGGCGTACGTCCTATTATTATTAGTTATTAGTTTCCTGTCTATTCTGTCATTTATTGCATTTGAATTTTAATTTGTCCTCATGTAACACATATTTGTGTTTGAGTGTAAATAAAGAATTGAAAATGTATTTTGCGTTAAATGTGCAATGAAGCCACGGATTCGTAATCTTCAAAAATAGTTCTGAAACGGTTGATAAAATGTAGAATGTCTGAATTGAAATATAACAATTATGTCCACTGCGCGATTACAAAACGGGCTATATTTGGACATTTTGAGATACTATAAGTACTTGTTTTCTGTGATAGAATTTTAGAGGTCAATACGACTTTTAATCAGTTGGATTTTCAATTTTAATAAAAAAATGTGTTTGGTTTTTTCTTTTCTTTAAATTCATATCATGATTCTTTAGTTTGAATATATTTTATTGTTCAAAATGACAAATGGATTAGACACAAGTTTTTCAACTTAGTAACGTCTTCTCCAATATATACATAAATATACAATTTAGCATGAAGATATAAAATAAATTACATATATATTTTAAGAATCGAATCAATGGATATTTTCCACTTAAAATAACTGATCGAGTGCGCCTCAGAAGAAATAAAGACAAACACACCGAGCTTGTAAAATAAAATATGTTAGTGTACATGACAAGTCATGTGTGTGAATTTGTTTAAATGTAAATTATACACTCATAGTTTATGATGTGATACATATTAAGTCGCTTTTCTAGTTACGGATTAATAGGAAAACGGAACAAATCTACACGTAATTGTAAGTATCAATTTTGCTTTTAATTAAAACCATTGAAACGTTTCAGAATACAATAGTCAATCAGAAAAATCATTCGATTATCGTATCCTTAAGAGCATAAATTGATCATGTTCAAGTAAGATCTGTTACAGAATAAGGTTGTCAAAGTTGAGAAAAACGCTTGGTACTTTTTATATACTTTGTGGAAAGATAGAAAATACTATCATTTTCGTCAGAACTCAAAGACTCATCACCAGAGAGCAATAACTCAATTGTAATATTGACAGCAAAAACATTGATATCATTTATCATTATAAGCCTTTGTGAAGAAAAATGTTACAGTATAATAAATGAATAATGATTCTTCGATATTTCCATTGTCTTCTGAATATTTTTAAGTTGAATAATTTAAAATTTGTATACTAAACATTTAAAATTTTACTCTGCGTTTATAAATAGCATTGCAAGTACAACATCTTATAAACGATAAACATTGATAGAGGTAAATGAGCCACTCTTTCTCATGTTGAATTGGAATATGTTCGTTATTTGATTTAACGAGTTTAACAATTGAAACCCTGAAATATCGTCTTATGACAAGCACGAAAATGGCGAAACTGAACTTCCAACATCGGACAATGATTTCTAATTATACAATATTCTTTCAATGGATTTTTAAATGCAATGTAGAACTTGTCAATTAAGACATTTCTTGTCCCTTTTGAAATATGAAGTCACATGCACGAAGAAGTTTGTGTGACGTATGAAAATTGAAAAAGGCATGACAGGAGTTTAGAGAAAAAGGCAGAATAGGCATCTTGCCAAAAGAAAAGGCATGATGACTTTATGTAAAACAGGCCAGAATAAATTAATAACTAAGAAAGGCAGGACAGAATAGAGTGTAAAATAAAAAAGCAGGACTACATTTACATTGAGATTACATTTAAAGAAAATGATGGACAACATTTTTCATCCTAGCCACCCTCCACCCCCCACTCCGTAAAAATTTAATGGTATCTCCTAGAGTTGATCTCGACAACGAGCTTTGTAACCGCAGAGTAAAAGTCAATTGTGAGTCGGTGTGACTCTATCCACCACCAACACATAACCACAAGCTGAGTGAGGTGACTTTCTTGCTATAAGACGGCTAGAACTATTTTCGACCTTGTCGTCTTATTTTTAAAATTACGTCATAGAGTATCTGATCACTTCAACGTTTTTACAAAATATTCGTTCCCGTGAAAACTAAGATTTGTTTAACTTTCAGATTTCATCGAGGTCTCTTCTCAGGATATAACGGCTATCTGTATGTTGGCTTTAAAGTCGACAAGATAACAGGTTAATGTATTTAAGTGAATTTAAGATTTGTTGCAATTCTAAAGTACAATGGTTAAATCAATCTTATCTTTGATGTGCCACATGGGCATCCCTAAAAAATAAGAATCAAAAGTAATACCTAAGTGTTTATGACAGGAGACAATTCTACTACTTGATTTTGAAGTTCCATTTTAATTTCATCTGGAGAAGAATTACAGGAGAATAATAGCATAATAATTGTCTTGTTAGGATTAAAATCAATAAACCAGTCCTTAGACCATGATGAAATTTGTTCTAAATCGCTATTTAAGACATCCTCTAATGTGTAAGGACTATTACTTGAATAAGAAAGGGATGTTTCATCAGCACACAATCGAGTTAGACTTATCAAATTACCAACTATGTCATATACATGAATAAGGAATAGTAGGGAACCTAATACAGAGCCTTGTGGAACTCCTGCATTAGTATTCTCAAAAGGCGAATATGAACTTGAAACAAAACGCTTTTTGTAACTAATTAAGTGATTAAATACATTTTTAAATACATTTTTTTCAAATACTTTGCCCACTGCTGATAATAATGAATTTGGTTTATAATTGGAAATCAGTGATTTGTCTCCGGTTTTGAAAATAAATATATGCTCAAAGTCAACTCATTTTAAAGAAGTTTTGAAAATAAAATGGTTAAATGCATTATTTTTTTTTACATAAAGCACAAATAAATTTACATACATTATCAGTTCAAATTATCTTAAATACCCCAGTCCAGAGATACAGTCCGTGTAACGTAAAGTTAACAATACGAACGATGCCCGAACCATGTACGGACGATGCCCGAACGATGTACGTACGCTTCCCGAACGGTGTACGAATGCAAACGAAACGCTGACCGAACGTTGTACGGACGCTGAACGAATGATGTACGAACGAAACCATGTACCATAAACCATACCATAAACGATAACATAAGCGCCCTTTTATCGTACATCGTATGGTTTTGCGTACATCGTTTCATTCGCGTATACCGTATCGTTTAGCGTACATTGTTTCGTTTAGCGTATATCGTATCGTTTAGCGTACATCGTTTCTTGGCGCGCATAGTTTCGTTTAGCGTATATATTTTTTTTAATATAAAACATAAATTGTGGTCTGTTAAATCTTTTATATAGGTGATAATATGCGTAAAATTTAGATTGGATGCATGTTTCAGTTTTAATTAATAATTTAATAAATTATAATTTAATCTGACTCGATGTTGATCCAACCTTATTTACATAAAAGGTTTGAAAAATAAACACTGAAATAAATTTAAACAAATTAAAAGATACAATTATGATTTTTTTTAGCCGTAGAAATACGTACTTGGTGAATATGCGAGTAAACTACAGTCTGCAGAGTATTCAGTCAACATTTTTGAAAATAGCCTAAGGTATCCCCATTTTTTCCAAATGAACAATTTATTTTAGATGGAATTCGGAATTAACCTAATGTTCTTACAAAAGTATATTCGAGTCTTAAGGTTGACCTTTTGTACAAAAGTGTTGTTAAATATTTTATGTATTCTCTTTTATAGCATGTATTTTAAAATCGACTGAATAGCAGTTTTATCTATATGTCGTAATTAAACCATTTTTTAGATTATAGATTTTTTTATTCATTTTCAAATCAGACAAAAAAACAAATATTCGAGAAATTTCAAATAAAAACAATTACTCATTATGTGCCTCATCAACCCCAAACATAAATCCCTACCAATGTACAAACGATTGTGTATTATTTTAACTATAAATGCACTTGACTTTAAACAATCATCAACAATTGTCCGGGAAAAACTAGACCATTTCCTCTATTCTTTAATTTTTCTTATACCATTTTCCTCTGTTCTTTATTTTGCCTGTTATACTCTATTCTAAATTTATATTTTTTTTCTTTATTTTCCTGTATCTATACCTCCTTTACTCAGAGCAACCCACCCTAAATATACATATGATACACACGGTCTATAGGTCATCGCTTGTGCCGTGATACACATGTTTTCATAACAAAGGATGTCCTTGTTCATATTTATAACATTGTAAATGTACTCCTAATAATACATCTAATAGTTACCACTGGACATTAAACAGCTAACTATAAATTCATCCGTCATATTCTTAGTTTTGTTATAATGTGAAAATCAAATAACATGATGAAACAATAATTATTGCAGATTTTCACTACGGAAATAATGGAAATAATTGTAAACAAAACCACTCAATCACACCCTACGCCACAAATTAAAGTCTAGCCTTTTCACATTAAAATACATTATTTTCATAAATCTATTTCTAAATAATTTCAAACAATTTTAAATCAAACGGTCATTTTCTATTTGCCATAAAAAAAAAAAAAAAAAAAAAAAAACAATTATTTTATTTCTTATTTTAAACATATCGATTGTTTTCAATGGTCGGTGCCTGTCAGCATTTATAAAATCTAACACCGTGTTTGCCAGAAAGAAAGCTACATAGAACAGGAAAACAACAATGTCTTAGAAATACTTCCAGGCCCTATTTTCTAATTTCTGTTGTAATGTGGTGTAATGCAAAAAAGGTAACTCCTGAATACTGATTTGTACCCCTTAAGCATTTGTGGTTAATAACAAATCTATGGTAGTCTCTTTTTCTTTTCTTTACTCGCAAAGTATTCGACTAAATCATGTTTTATTTATGAAAATTGCTCATTGCTGACGAATGTTTAACATTGATCCCTAGATTTTCAATTGTTTAGTTGTTAGGTTACTGTCTGATCTCGCAAACCTGACATTTTATGGTCATTATTTTTTGCATCCAATTGCACCAATGTATTAAAAAGATATAAACGCCACACCGTACGAGAGTCGTTATTTTACATAAACTATTAGTATTTTTTTTTTTCTATAACGAAATACGAAACCACTTCTCGCAATTCGCTTTGGGGTTATTGTGCTTGTCTTTTGACAAAATATGGCCTTGTCTCAAAAACAAAAAGTATAATATAATATAGAGTAATATATAAAACTGGACTAGAGTGAAGAGTTGGGAAGTAGGAATTCCGAATTTTAATTGAATGTTCTAAATCTTGGTGTATTTCTGATATATGATTGTACAGACTCAAAAATTTCTTTGTTTTGCTGAAATGAAAGGTCACCGTCGCCAGCCAATAAAAGCAAAATGAATATAGTAGATCTTTCTAATTTTGAAAACAATATTTCTCTTGCTTCGTTGATAAAGGGCACTTAAAAATAGTGAATACTATCCTCAACAGGATGACCACAGCTGCATGCGGGATTGGGTTTAATATTAATAAGGTTTAAATCTGCATTTGAATAACTGCACCATATTTCTCAACTGTGTATCAATGATATTAAGATTTCTATCACCACAAATAAAATAGGAAGTGCGTACTGTGAATAAATACTCAGATTACTATTATTTACAGCAAGTTATCACATATAATACCACGTTAACAATTAGGGTGACAGTGTTTGATAGTCTGAAGGAGACAGCATCACGGATTTAATAAGGCAAAGCTTTTGTTTTACTCAATCTTACTAAAGTTTTCTTTATTATATTTAATAGATATATATCCGAGATACGATAATGTAGTTTTCTTTTTATATCACACCTGATCATCAATGATGGGATAATGTCTACTGAGAGAATTTAACCAGAGACTGGATAACGTAGAAATGACCAATCAAAGGTCACTGTACGGCTTTCAACAATGAGTAAAATCCATACAGCATAGTAAGATATTAAAGGCTCTGAAATGACAAATGTAAAATACACTCAACACTGTTCAAACATCACCGCACGCCAAACTTTGAACAGCAGAAAAACCTGATTGGACATTCGTGACAATTTGGCACGCCCTCATGAATTGGCGTACGTCCTATTATTAATAGTTATTAGTTTCCTGTCTATTCTCTCATTTATTGCATTTGATTTGTAATTTGTCCTCATGTAACACATATTTGTGTTTGAGTGTAAATAAAGAATTGAAAAATGTATTTTGCGTTAAATGTGCAATGAAGCCACGGATTCGTAATCTTCAAAAATAGTTCTGAAACGTTTGATAAAATGTAGAATGTCTGAATAGAAATATAACAATTATGTCCACTGCGCGATTATAAAATGGGCTATATTTGGACATTTTGAGATACTATAAGTACTTGTTTTCTGTGATAGAATTTTAGAGGTCAATACGACTTTTAATCAGTTGGATTTTCAATTTTAATAAAAAAATGTGTTTGGTTTTCTTCTTTTCTTTAAATTCATATCATGATTCTTTAGTTTGAACATATTTTATTGTTCAAAAATGACAAACGGATTAGACACAAGTTTTTCAACTTAGTAACGTCTTCTCCAATACATACATAAATATACAATTTAGCATGGAGATATAAAAATAAATTACATATAAATTTTAAGAATCGAATCAATGGATATTTTCCACTTAATATAACTAATCGAGTGCGCCTCAGAAGAAATAAATACAAACACACCGAGCTGTGTAAAATAAAATATGTTAGTGTACATGACAAGTCATGTGTGTGAATTTGTTTAAATGTAAATTATACACTCATTGTTTATGATGTGATACATATTAAGTCGCTTTTCTAGTTACGGATTAATAGGAAAACGGAATAAATCTACACGTAATTGTAAGTATCAATTTTGCTTTTAATTAAAACCATTGAAACGTTTCAGAATACAATAGTCAATCATAAGGATCATTCGATTATCGTATCCTTAAGAGCATAAATTGATCATGTTCTAGTAAGATCTGTTACAGAATAAGGTTGTCAAAGTTGAGAAAACGCTTGGTACTTTTTATATACTTTGTGGAAAGATAGAAAATACTATCATTTTCGTCAGAACTCAAAGAATCATGCCCAGAGAGCAATAACTCAATTGTAATATTGACAGCAAAACATTGATATCATTTATCATTATAAACCTTTGTGAAGAAAAATTGTTACAATATAATAAATATATAATGATTCTTCGATATTTCCATTGTCTTCTGAATATTTTTAAGTTGAATAATTTAAAATTTGTATACCAAACATTTAAAATTTTACTCTGCGTTTATAAATAGCATTGAAAGTACAACATCTTATAAACGATAAACATTGATAGAGGTAAATGAGCCACTCTTTCTCATGTTGAGATGGAATATGTTCGTTATTTGAATTAACGAGTTTAACAATCGAAACCCTGAAATATCGTCTTATGACAAGCACGAAAATGGCGAAACTGAACTTCCAACAGCGGACAATGATTTCTAATTATACAATATTCTTTCAATAGATTTTTAAATGCAATGTAGAACTTGTCAATTAAGACATTTTTATCCCTTTTGAAATATGCAGTCACATGCACGAAGAAGTTTGTGTGACGTATGAAAATTGAAAAAGGCATGACAGCAGTTTAGAGAAAAAGGCAGTATGGGCATCTTGCCAAAAGAAAAGGCATAATGACTTTATGTAAAACAGGTCAGAATAAATTAATAACTAAGAAAGGCAGGACAGAATAGAGTGTAAAATAAAAAAGCAGGACTACATTTACATTGAGATTACATTTAAAGAAAAATGCAGGACAACATTTTCATCCTAGCCACCCTCAACCCCCACTCCGAAAAAATTAAATGGTATCTCCTAGTGTTGATCTCGACAACGAGCTTTGTAGCCGCAGAGAAAAGGTCAATTGTGAGTCGGTGTGACTCTATCCACCACCAACACATAACCACAAGCTGAGTGAGGAGACTTTCTTGCTATAAGACGGCTAGAACTATTTTCGACCTTGTCGTCTTATTTTTAAAATTACGTCATAGAGTATCTGATCACTACAACGTTTTTACAAAATATTCGTTCTCGTGAAAACTAAGATTTGTTTAACTTTCAAATTTCATCGAGGTCTCTTCTCAGGATATAACGGCTATCTGTATGTTGGCTTTAAAGTCGACAAGATAACAGGTTAATGTATTTAAGTGAATTTAAGATTTGTTGCAATTCTAAAGTACAATGGTTAAATCAATCTTATCTTTGATGTGCCACATGGGCATCCCTAAAAAATAAGACAGTCCATGCGTAACCCATGGCATTAGATATTTTATGCATGTCATTGGATATTTTCTATCATAATCCAGGCCAGCTAATAACTAGTGTGAAGCTAGCACTAATAACCTATATTTTTTACGTGTCTGAAATTTTTGAATATAAAACTAAACTCTAGAACAGACCTTTTATGAACGTCGGGTTGGGACTTTATTATTTGTGTGAACTTGGGATTTACACGTATTAAACTCTTCACTTTTCGGGATTCGAGGAAAAAATGATTTAGCAAACATTGTTGAGGAACACAAATAAAAAATTAATTCTGTATCATAAATTAAATTTGTAAATATTAGCAACTCTTGAAAAATTCAAAACCAGCTGATTTTTTTATTTCTTCATGTTGAATAACTTAAAAAATGGGGATATACACGACTTACTCAACACTTTTAATATTGAAACAATACGAGATATAAATATATTTTTTTTTTTATCAAATTCGAATACTGGGAGCTATCTGAAGTCTGTTCATAGGATCTCAGTTTTAATATAGGCGTGGCAATCCATCACTTGTATCCAATTAACTGTCCTTAATAATAAAGATTGGCGTGCAATTGTGTCTGTGTCAAGTTAGATAAGTATATTCATATTTCTGGACGTACATATGTCGGGGTTTAGGCTATTTCATTCGATAGTAGTAGATGAAAAAAAGGATTTTCTGATATTCTATCTATAACTGAAAAGTGGCATTAAATCGTAGAGGCAGTCCCACTTTATGTGAAGAATAGAACATATTGAGCTTTTGGATTTTCTTCTGTCCACTACCAAATGTCAGCCTGTACCACTGACAATATATAACTTCCGGACTAGCAAACACGGGCAACCCAGTTACTTATATTCCTGCTTCCAACTAAACGTCATGTTCTAGATTGTCGGAATCTTGTTGAGTACAACCATCCCATGACTCACGTGCATATTACATAATTGGTCTTGTAAGTGTTAAGTTTATGCGAATAAGATAATTCCTAGTCAATTACATATTTCAATTTTTTAGAAATTTAATCTTGTGCTTGCACACTTTAAAACGTTTTCCATATTGTATAGAATTTACCATTGGAATCAAAAGTAATACCTAAGTGTTTATGACAGGAGACAATTCTACTACTTGATTTTGAAGTTCCATTTAATTTCATCTGGAGAAGAATTACAGGAGAATAATAGCATAGTAATTGTCTTGTTAGGATTAAAATCAATAAACCAATCCTTAGACCATGCTGAAATTTGTTCTAAATCGCTATTTTAGACATCCTCTAATGTGTAAGGACTATTACTTGAATAAGAAAGGGATGTTTCATCAGCACACAATCGAGTTAGACTTATCAAATTACCAGCTATGTCATATACATGAATAAGGAATAGTAGGAACCTAATACAGAGCCTTGTGGAACTCCTGCATTAGTATTCTCAAAAGGCGAATATGAACTTGAAACAAAAGGCTTTTGTAACTAATTAAGTGATTAAATACATTTTAAATACATTTTTTCAAATACTTTGCCCACTGCTGATAATAATGAATTTGGTTTATAATTGGAAATCAGTGATTTGTCTCCGGTTTTGAAAATAAATATATGCTCAAAGTCAACTCATTTTAAAGAAGTTTTGAAAATAAAATGGTTAAATGCATTTTTTACATAAAGCACAAATAAATTTACATACATTATCAATTCAAATTATCTTAAATACCCCAGTCCAGAGATACCGTGTATATTCGACTGAATATACCATATCGATAATTTTACATTCGTACTTGTTACGTAACAAGATCTGTGTCCAGGTAAAAGACCCAGCAGGTGGTGTATATTCTAAAGTGTTTATCGCCTTCCATTATACATCTGACGATGACATTTAGCTTTAGGGCCATTTTGTTTTCGCAAAGAAAAACAAAAATTAAAAAAAATTATGTATATAATATTCTGTTGAAAATCTTTTTAAAGGTAAACTGATAAGCATAACGTCTTCGCAATTTCTTGTTCAGATCCAGGGACACAGATGTCAGAATGAATAAAAAACACTAAATTCGTAAACAATATATTGTAAAATGGACACCAAGCACATTTTGATAGACTAGTGTACTGATAGATTTTCTTGTGTATTTTCTATGTTCTGGAAACTTCAACATCCATCAACAATATTTAAATTAAAGTCCTAAGTTTTATAAATTAAATATATTTTTTAAATATCATTTGCAAGGCTGCATGCACATTGCACCTATCGTTTTCGTATATTTCGTTTCCGCCATGCATAAGTTTAATGTTTACTTTGACTTCTATATATATAATAATAATGTGTTTCAGAGATCGATTTATAAACTTTATGCCTAAAATAATTAACCCACACAGAGCGATAGCACAGACAGAAAAATTCTCTGGAAAGAGGACTGTTTGCATCATTTGAAAGAAAAACTGAATTATTTTGATAATGTTTCTTTTGACAGCACTATATTTTATTGATTATTCAATTTATGTATATGGTATCCGGCATTTATATACATGTACATGCATAATAAAAATCCCTTGGATATTTTTAGTTGATTGATTGTGAGTTGTTTAATGTCCAGTGTAAACTATTTCAAACATTTCTATGAAGAATAGAGTTTCTCATTCCTAGGAAGATTTAAGGATTTTTTGTGCACAATGTAATTTAAAGTATTAACTCCGTGTTTCAAAGTAAAAAAAAACAATATTATTTTTCTTCATATTTAAAAAAAATGGATTTGTTTTGTGCTCAATAGAATTTACTACGACCAATAAATTGTATTTACAATGAGGTTTATATTTAGGTTTGTGACTTCAACTAGATGAAACACGTCTTCAAAATTAATAGTTTAAAATTTGGGGAATTGAAAAGTGAAACTTTTCTTTTACTGTTAACTTTGCACTAAAATGTATATTCAAACCTATTCTATTACTTTCCTCTGAGCAAAGTATTAAGGAAATATATATTGAATAACCCTATCAAATATGGTTTGTTTTAAACCGAATTAAACGTACATCAAAAGGAACTGAAACTGTAGGACATCATAGTGGGTTTAACGACAACGAGACAGCAATCAAACAACAAAAACACATCAGGACAGCTAGTAGGCAACATATATAGTGTTCACCAATACAAAGGTGTATACACAACATCCTAATTTCTTTATCATTGTGAATAAATTTATCCCGGAAAATAGAATACATGTACTACATGTCTTTGATTTAACAGAACAAATAATAAAAGATCTGGCATTAAAACGTGATTCTCCATATAATTTAAAATTGAAGAGAAAGCCAGAATATCAAAGTTATACAATTTAAAGAAAACCAATCTTAAAGTTTTACTACTTAGAGGTATATTTTCCCCCTTCTTTTAACCTACAAGTAAACTTCCTGAGAGCCGATGATTAAATATCCGCCTAATTTTTTCCGAAATTTTCATATATAATATTAATATGGCGTCAAGTGTTTAAACAGTTATTTGCCAATCAAATCGGTATGCACGTTAAATAAATATTAAAATGTCATATAAATAATGCTTAAAAATGATGCAATTATATTATCAATCTAAAAATATTAATTATGAAAAATAAAATATATATATATATTAAATGACTGAAGCAATTTAAAATTCTAAAGGATATTGTTACAATATTGCCGAAAACTGAGACTACTATAACTGTTATGCATGTAGTAGTCTCAGCCGAAAACAATACGTAATTGAAAAATATAAGCAAGTATGGCAAACCAATCAAAAATTTGTTGTTTGGGATTATTCATGGTTGACTAGTTCTATATTAACCAATGACACGTGTCCTAATTATTAAGAAAAGTGACAGAAAAGTATTAAACAGAAATAACCGGTTTTTCAAACCTATATTTTCAAAATTCACTGCATGATTTAAACAGCTTAAAAGTGTTTCATTTATTTTATCTTTGTGCGTATACGAAAAATTGATAGCAAGTTGAACTTCAATGTTCATGACTTACGAGTATTAGATTTCTTTTGAAATTGATCGATGAGCGGCTTTTCACAAATACCGAACAAAAGAATATGGCGTAAACGTCAATTAATGGACAAGCAACCCAACGAGAAAAATAAAATTTAAGAGGCATCTATAACTAGTTTTGAGTTAGAGAAATCATTCAATGCCATATGATTCTATTTAGGTTTGTGCGTTTTTCGATTTACGAATAAGTCAATAAGATAAAAAGGTAATTGAAGCCAAAAAAAAAGAATGCAAAAAGATAAATGAAATAAAGTAATAACATAAGTTTACAAATACGTACCTAGGTGCATTTAATAAAGCAACATTTGAACTTATTATTACCATTTGTCTTAATTGTAATTTTATGTTTATGTATATTTAATGTTACCCGATATGGAGTTCTTCTAAAAGATAAAATTCACTTGAATGGATATTTCTGTTGTATATAGATATAGGAAGATGTGGTGTGAGTGCTAATGAGACAACTCTCCATCCAAATAACAATTTATAAAAGTAAACCATTATAGGTCAATGTACGGCCTTCAACACGGAGCCTTGGCTCACACCGAACAACAAGCTATAAAGGGCCCCAAAAGTACTAGTGTAAAACCATTCAAACGGTAAAACCAACGGTCTAGTATATATAAAAACGAGAAACGAGAAACACGTATAAATTACATAAACAAACGACAACTACTGTACATCAGATTCCTGACTTAGGACAGGTGCAAACATTTGCAGCAGGATTAAACGTTTTAATGGTACCAAACCTTCTCCCTTTTTCTGAAACAATAGTATAACATCACAACATAGAAAACACACGATAAAACATCAATTGGAAGGCTTAACTCAATCAAAAACGTAAATTAACACACTATGAACGAATAAATTCGATCTGTGATACCTGAAAGTAAATACATAGTTAATAAAATATTAGGGACAAACATTCAAGGCCAAAAAGCAAACAAACAAGTCCAAATAAAGCCATGGCAAAACACTACCGCGAAATATTAAACCCTTAGAAAATAATCACACGTGCTATCTACATGTACAATATACAGAAATGGCACGACTGGGTATTGTAAAGTTACTGAAGGAAGATTAATGTCAAATGCATATCCCAGGCGAAGAATTTGCTGGTTTGTCAGAACTGGATATCACCCTTCAAAACACCGTGTGTACACAAACAAAACAGTATTGATCCTTTACGCAGTCTAGCCTGAGAATAAAAGTTTTTGCAATTTGTGTAGGATTTTAATTTTAGAATGTAATGAACAAGTAAAAGATCGTTAGAAACCTTAAGTGAATCGGAAAAGAGCTATGCACGATGAAAGGAAAAAGTTTGGTGCGTCGATAAGAAATTTCATAGAGGCATGTGATATTTGTAAAATTTCAAGTCTTTCAATAACAACCATTTGTAGAACTGATTATTTCGATCCTTCAAATATGTGTAAAATAATTAAAATTTATATTATTTAGTCTCTTTCATATATACAATTGTAGTATGTTTATAAATACTGTAGATTTGTATTTGATCATCGATAGCATGCATAACGTCCAGTGACAAATATTTCATGTATTCGTACAAAGAATTAGAATACAGTTGATTGGTTATTTAAGGTAAATGATTTGCGTTAGAATAGGTGAAACTTGGCCAGAAGCTTACCTCTAAAATAAAGAAATATAAAAAAGGTAGAGTTATTTTTTAATTCTGTATTTTACTCATACATGGACTTAAGCACTTTTACAGTCAAAATAACAGTTTAACACCGACAGCAGGAATCACAAGCGACGCTGGTTCCATAGATGCCTTCAACGAAATTGTATATATCCCTGGCCATTTTCGGTTTATATCAGACTCTGACATTGAGAGGAACAAATACCATAGATGTCTTCTCTTTTTTTATACATTTAGATATAAAACGTGTATCTCATATAAAGCCTCATTTATAGAACATTGTATATAATTTATTGTGTAAAGGAAATATTTGGATCAGAGAAATATTTGGTGGAGGAGAGAGAGAGAGAAAGAGAGAGACTTATATCGAGGTATTTGGTCTCATGTTATTCAAGTCAAATTGTGATGGGAGGAAACGTTTCCCCTTCAGTTTATATATATTTCATAATGATATTAGTTGGAGATTTAATCCAATCCAAACTAATAATGTTTTTTTTTTTTTTTTTTTATCCGGCATCTTTTTATATTAAATTATTTTAACTCAAAATAATAATTGAAATAACTTTCTGAAATAAAACCCTAACATATATCAGACGCTTAACAAAACGATATACCATACGATTGATGAAACGCTAAACGATATCACATACCATACGATAAACGAAACGCTAAACCATACCATGTACCATACGACAAATAAAACGCTTAACGATACCATGAACCATACGACAAATAAAACGCTTAACGATACCATGAACCATACGATATACAAAACCCTAGACGGTGACATTTACCATACGATGAACGAACGATGAACGAACGCTGACCGAACGTTGTACGGACGCTATACGAATGATGTACGAACGATGACCGAACTCTATACGAACGATTCCCGAACGCTGTACGTACGATTCCCGAATGAAAAAGTGTTAACTTTACGTTACAGGGACTGTACCGTGTATATTCGACTGAATATACCGTATCGATAATTTTACATTCGTACTTGTTACGTAACAACATCTCTGTCCAGGTAAAAGATCCAGCAGGTGGTGTATATTCTAAAGTGTTTATCGCCTTCCATTATACATCTGACGATGACATTTAGCTTTAGGGCCATTTTGTTTTCGCAAAGAAAAAAAAATTAAAAAAATATATATATAATATTCTGTTGAAAATCTTTTTAAAGGTAAACTGATAAGCATAACGTCTTCGCAATTTCTTGTTCAGATCCAGGGACACAGATGTCAGAATGAATAAAAAAAACACTAAATTCTTAAACAATATATTGTAAAATGGACACCAAGCACATTTTGATAGACTAGTGTACTGATAGATTTTCTTGTGTATTTTCTATGTTCTGGAAACTTCAACATCCCATCAACAATATTTAAATTAAAGTCCTAAGTTTTATAAATTAAAATATTTTTTAAATATCATTTGCAAGGCTGCATGCACATTGCACCTATCGTTTTCGTATATTTCACTTCCGCCATGCATAAGTTTAATGTTTACTTTGACTTCTATATATATAATAATAATAATGTGTTTCAGAGATTGATTTATAAACTTTATGCTTAAAATAATTAACCCACACAGAGCGATAGCACAGACAGAAAAATTCTCTGGAAAGAGGACTGTTTGCAAATCATTTTGAAAGAAAAACTGAATTATTTTGATATCCTAATGATAATGTTTCTTTTTGACAGCACTATATTTTATTGATTATTCAATTTATGTATATGGTATCCGGCATTTATATACATGTACATGCATAATAAAAATCCTTGGATATATTTTAGTTGATTGATTGTAAGTTGTTGAATGTCCAGTGTAAACTATTTCAAACATTTCTATGAAGAATAGAGTTTCTCATTCCTAGGAAGATTTAAGGATTTTTGTGCACAATGTAATTTAAAGTATTAACTCCGTGTTTCAAAGTAAAAAAAAACAATATCATTTTCTTCATATTTAAAAAAAATGGATTTGTTTTGTGCTCAATAGAATTTACTACGACCAATAAATTGTATTTACAATGAGGTTTATATTTAGGTGTGTGCCAAATAGGGAAACAATAAACTGGTAAGTTGGTGACCATTTAGAATTCGTTTAGATGAAACACGTCTTTAAAATTAATAGTTTAAAATTTTGGGAGTTAAAAATTGAAAAGTGAAACTTTTTCTTTTACTGTTAACTTTGCACTAAAATGTATATTCAAACCTATTCTATTACTTTCCTCTGAGCAAAGTCTTAAGGAAATATATATTGAATAACCCTATCAAATATGGTTTGTTTTAAACCGAATTAAACGTACATCAAACGGAACTGAAACTGTAGAAGATCATAGTGGGTTTAACGACAACGAGACAGCAATCAAACAACAAAAAACACATAAGGACAGCTAGTGGGCAACATATATAGTGTTCACCTATAGAAAGGTGTATACACAACGTCCCTAATTTCTTTATCATTGTGAATAAATTTATCCGGAAAATAGAATACATGTACTACATGTCTTTGATTTAACAGAACAAATAATAAAAGATCTGGCATTAAAACGTGATTCTCCATATAATTTGAAAATTGAAGAGAAAGCCAGAATATGAAAGTTATACAATTTAAAGAATACCAATCTTAAAGTTTTACTACTTAGAGGTATATTTTCCCCTTCTTTTAACCTACAAGTAAACTTCCTGAGAGCCGATGATTAGATATCCGCCTAATTTTTCCGAAATGTTCATATATAATATTAATATGGCGTCAAGTGTTTAAACAGTTATTTGCCAATCAAATCGGTATGCACGTTAAATAAATATTAAAATGTCATATAAATAATGCTTAAAAATGATGCAATTATATTATCAATCTAAAATATTAATCATGAAAAAATATATATATATATATATATATATTAAATGACTGAAGCAATTTAAAGTTCTAAAGGATATTGTTACAATATTGCCGAAAACTGAGACTACTATAACTGTTATGCATGTAGTAGTCTCAGCCGAAAACAATACGTAATTGAAAAATATAAGCAAGTATGGCAAACCAATCAAAATTTGTTGTTTGGGATTATTCATGGTTGACTAGTTCTATATTAACCAGTGTAGTTCTAAATTAACCAGTGACACGTGTCCTAATTATTAAGAAAAGGGACAGAAAAGTATTAAACAGAAATAACCTGTTTTTCAAAACTATATTTTCAAAATTCACTGCATGATTTAAACAGCTTAAACGTGTTTCATTTATTTTATCTTTGTGTGTATATGAAAAATTGATAGCAAGTTGAACTTCAATGTTCATGACTTACGAGTATTAGATTTCTTTTGAAATTGATCGATGAGCGGCTTTTCACAAATACCGAACAAAAGAATATGGCGTAAACGTCAATTAATGGACAAGCAACCCAACGAGAAAAATAAAATTTAAGAGGCATCTATAACTAGTTTTGAGTTAGAGAAATCATTCAATGCCATATGATTCTATTTAGGTTTGTGCGTTTTTCGATTTACGAATAAGTCAATAAGATAAAAAGGTAATTGAAGCCAAAAAAAAAAAGAATACAAAAAAGATACTTGAAATAAAGTAATAACATAAGTTTACAAATACGTATCTAGGTGCATTTAATAAAGCAACATTTGAACTTATTATTACCATTTTTTTAAATTGTAATTTTATGTTTATGTATATTTAATGTTACCGGATATGGAGTTCTTCTAAAGATAAAATTCACTTGAATGGGTATTGCTGGTGTATATACATGTATCACACGTGCTATCTACATGTACAATATACAGAAATGACACGACTGGGTATTGTAAAGTTACTGAAGGAAGATTAATGTCAAATGCATATCCCCGGGCGAAGAATTTACTGGTTTGTCAGAACTGGATATCGCCCTTCAAAACACCGTGTGTACACAAACAAAACAGTATTGATCTTTTACGCAGTCTAGCCTGAGAATAAAAGGTTTTGCAATTTGTGTAGGATTTTAATTTTAGAATGTAATGAACAAGTAAAAGATCGTTAGAAACCTTAAGTGAATCGGAAAATGAGCTATGCACGATGAAAGGAAAAGTTTGGTGCGTCGATAAGAAATTTCATAGAGGCATGTGATATTTGTAAAATTTCAAGTCTTTCAGTAACAACCATTTGTAGAACTGATTATTTCGATCCTTCAAATATGTGTAAAATAATTGAAATTTATATTATCTAAACTCTTTCATATATACAATTGTAGTATGTTTATAAATACTGTAGATTTGTATTTGATCATTGATAGCATGCATAACGTCCAGTGACAAATATTTCATTTATTCGTACAAAGAATTAGAATACAATTGATTGGTTATTTAAGGTAAATGATTTGCGTTAGAATAGGTGAAACTTGGCCAGAAGCTTACCTCTAAAATAAAGAAATATAAAAAGGTAGAGTTACTTTTTAAATCTGTATTTTACTCATACATGGACTTAAGCACTTTTACAGTCAAAATAACAGTTTTAACACCGACAGCAGGAATCACAAGCGACGCTGGTTCCATAGATGCCTTCAACGAATTTTATATATCCCTGGCAATTTTCGGTTTATATCAGACTCTGACATTGAGGGAACAAATACCATGGATGTCTTGTCTTTTTTTTTAATACATTTAGATATAAACGTGTATCTCATATAAAGCCTCATTTATAGAACATTATATATAATTTATTGTGTAAAGGAAATATTTGGATCAGAGAAATATTTGGTGGAGGAAAGAGAGAGAAAGAGAGACTTATATCGCGGTATTTGGTCTCATATTATTCAAGTCAAAATGTGATGGGAGGAAACGTTTCCCTTCAGTTTATATATATTCCATAATGATATTAGTTGGAGATTTAATCCAATCCAAACTAAAATGTTTTTTTATCCCGCATCTTTTATATTAACTTATTTTAACTCAAAATAATAATTGAAATAACTTTCTGAAATAAAACCCTAACATATATCAGACGCTTAACAAAACGATATACCATACGATTGATGAAACGCTAAACGATATCACATACCATACGATAAACGAAACGCTAAACGCTTAACCATACCATGTACCATACGACAAATAAAACGCTTAACGATACCATGAACCATACGATATACAAAACCCTAAACGGTGACATTTACCATACGATGAACGAACGATGAACGAACGCTGACCGAACGTTGTACGGACGCTATACGAATGATGTACGAACGATGACCGAACTCTATACGAACGATTCCCGAACGCTGTACGTACGATTCCCGAATGAAAAAGTGTTAACTTTACGTTACAGGGACTGTAGCAGTTAACTGACATGCCAGCTCCAGACTTTAATTAAACTGATTGAAAGATTATGTCTTCATCATATGAATATCAGGCACAATCCTTCCGTTAGCGGTTTAGTATCATATCATCATAACATATATGAGAAGAACATAGCCCGTGTCATGCCAACAACTGGTTTTAAATAAATGTGTTTAGTTCCGATGCAAATACCCTATAAGTGAATCAATATTAACGCCGAAATATGCAATCTTTAATGACCTGACAACAGTATCGTAACTATATTCCTTCTTAATAAGTTTAAAGGTTTTGTTAGCTTCTGAGGTGAATACTGACATTTTGTGCTTTATAAAGAATATTTCCATAAAAATTGGATGTGAAATACCTGAACGTATAAGAAGTCTGAATGTTGAGCTATATTTACGAATGATGTCCTTATACCGATGATAAAATTTAGTAAATGTTTTGACTAGTTTGTGATATCGAAAACCCTGGTGTAATAATTTTCAGTAATACATAAATTTCTCTCGTTAAAATCTAAAACATTGTTACATACACGAGCGAATCGTACAAGTTGAGATATATAAACACCGTAAGATGGTGACAAGGGAACGTCACCATCTAAAAATGGATAATTAACGATAGGAAATGAAAATCATCTCTTTTATCATATATTTTAGTATTAAGCTTTCCGTTAATGATATAGATATCAAGATCGAGGAAAGGGCAGTGGTCATTGGTAGTATTAGCTTTATTTAAAGTAAGTTTAACAGGATAAATTTCTTTAGTATACATACTGAAGTCGTCATTATTGAGAGCCAAAATATCATCCAAATATCTAAAAGTATTATTAAATTTGTGTATCAGATGTTGTTTCGATGGGTCTTTGCTGATTTTTGTCATAAATTGTAACTCATAGCAATACAAAAAAGGTCCGCAATAAGTGGTGCACAGTTAGTCCCCATTGGAATTCCGATAACCTGACGATATACGGAATCTCCAAAGCGAACAAAACTGTTATCTAGTAAAATTCAAGGGCATATATAGTATCAAAGCATGTCCAATTGACATATTTTTTTGTTTATTGCTACTAAAAATGACCTAAAGAGTTTGAACATATATATTCACATTCTGACTTTTAAATGCCCATTTAATTAGGTGTGTGAATTTTTCTTAATGAGAATGTGAGGCAATGTGGTATATAGGGTAGAAAAATCAAAACTTTGAACAGATTCAAAATCACCAATATATGCATGCAATTTATCAAGTACTTCCAACGAGTTCTTCACACTCCAAAAGTAATTAATTCCACTATTTTCGAAGGCCTTATTTGAACAATTTATTATCAGGTTTTGACTGTACCAAGTGTACTGGTAAGAAGAATAGACAATTTAGTAGTGGAACAATGGCTTGAAGACGAAATGAATCTATATTTGTAAGGTGTTTTGTGTAGCTTCGGAAGCCAATACATAGTTGGGACTTTCATTGTATTTGGTTCTGCTTGTAAAGCGGTAGCTAAAAGTTTATGTTTGTTACAGATGTCGTTTTCTGAAAATGGAGTCAGTTGGAATGTTGGTGAATTGGTAATTTCTGTTTTCAGAACCTCAATGTAAAATTTACGTCAAACAATAATAATATTATAAGCAGCTTTATCGGCCGGGACAAAACAAATTCCTTGGCTAGTTCTTTTAGTTTATGTTTGATACGAGAAATAGGTTTATTGTGGTTATTGTTAAGAGTAAAATGTTCTTTAAAATGTTGAATACGTATATCAACTATATTCATTACTGAATTAAAAAAGAGTCCAAAGATTTTTGTCAGCTTTTTCCCGTTTTATCCATTTCAAACAGTAAGTATGGAGTGAGTCGTGGATGATATTACGACACACATTATAATTAATAATTGACGGGGACGATATTTGGGTCCTTTACTGAGGAATGATTTTAACTCTCGGTCTTGAACGATGTTAAGATCTCCTGTTATAACATGGGAAATGGGTCCATAAATGTATTCGGAATTACTGCAATTACATGAAGTAGGTGTATTTTCACTGATATTAACATCTTTACACAATTGGCTATAATTAAACACAAATTTCCGGGGTAGATTTCTTGTAAATATAACAAATAAGAGGGAGCTCAGTATTATCAAAATATCCGGAATTTGTTCTTTAACAGAATGGTCGTTAAAAATACCGGCAATATTTACAAAATCAAAACCTTTATTGACATACTTTATTTTAATAAACTGTTTTTATGATCTTCAGGGCGATCAATTTTGGAAACAGTTTAGAATAACAATATGCCATTATAATTTGAACGATTTCATACTTAGGACTGCTATTGAATGTTTATAGTTGTCTGACTTTTGTTAGCAAAAAGCAGTTGTGATCAATGGTGATATAAATAAAGTGATACTTTGAAGTATTGTTTAATATGCTTGACCAGTACAAAATGCCGGTTTGGCTATAAACAGTAGTCCTTTGACAGTAAATAATTGATATATATATATATATATATATATATAAGTCTAATTGAAAACAACGTTCAAACCTATGTTTGCGTTGGATAAAACCGCAATTTTATACGTGTGCATGCAAAACAAATTTCTTGTTAGAGGGTCTCAATACAGCACAAACAACATTTTCCAAAAGACCAAAAAGTGAAAAGTATATTTTAACAAAACGCATTTGACTAACAGGTCGAACAACAAATGTTCTTAAATCCTGTTGACTGCCATTGGCGATTGCCAAATAAACGGATCACAAGGTGTAATAAATGGATCTTAACTATAAATTTAATACCAAACAGAAAACAATAAACTTGCGGCAAAGATGGTATACCGCAAACAAAGGTGCAAATATTTTTGTACACCATATCCCGATTTCGACAATTAATGTCTCTTCAGTGATGTTAGGAATCGAAACGGTTATTTGAAGGCCACATAATTTACCTCAATTTAGGATAGACTCTTGAATTTTGAGTAGTCAAAATAGGATGAACGGATCATATAAACCCGAAGGCAAATATAATACAAGCCCAAACGAAAAAATATAAACAAGTCTAATTGAAAACAACGTTCAAACCTATGATTGCGTTGGATAAAAACCGCAATTTTATACGTGTGCATGCAAAACAAATTTCTTGTTAGAGGGGTCTCAATACAGCACAAACAACATTTTCCAAAAGACCAAAAAAGTGAAAAAGTATATTTTAACAAAACGCATTTGACTAACAGGTCGAACAACAAATGTTCTTAAATCCTGCTGACTGCCATTGGCGATTGCCAAATAAACGAATCACAAGGTGTAACAAATGGATCTTAACTATAAATTAAATACCAAACAGAAAACAATAAACTTGCGGCAAAGATGGTATACCGCAAACACAGGTGCAAATATTTTTGTACACCATATCCGGATTTCGACAATTAATGTCTCTTCAGTGATGTTAGGAATCGAAACGGTTATTGGAAGGCCACATAATTTACCTCAATTTAGGATAGACTCTTGAATTTTGAGGAGTCAAAATAGGATGAACGGATCATATAAACCCGAAGGCAAATATAATACAAGCCCAAACGAAAAAATATAAACAAGTCTAATTGAAAACAACGTTCAAACCTATGATTGCGTTGGATAAAAACCGCAATTTTTATACGTGTGCATGCAAAACAAATTTCTTGTTAGAGGGGTCTCAATACAGCACAAACAACATTTTCCAAAAGACCAAAAAAGTGAAAAAGTATATTTTAACAAAACGCATTTGACTAACAGGTCGAACAACAAATGTTCTTAAATCCTGCTGACTGCCATTGGCGATTGCCAAATAAACGGATCACAAAGTGTAACAAATGGATCTTATGGATCTTAATTATAAATTTAATACTAAACAGAAAACAATAAACTTGCGGAAAAGATGGTATATATATATATATATAATTCGTCTAAACAACAGCCCAATAATGTTAGATCTGTAAATTTGCGGAAGCAAATTTTTGTTCTTCCTGGCCGGATTCGAACTCATGCTACTGAGATATCGTGGCACCAAATCGCCTTGCCCTATGCCCGACGCGCTAGACCACACGACCACCTAGGCTATATAATAATAAAGCTTTCGGTGGCCAGGTGTTACCTTTCCTCGTCAGTTTTTATCTAGCGTCGTAACACAGTACATGATATATAAGGCATGAAAATGGAATTGTTACAGATCAGCTGAATTATCTATTGTAAAGGATCCTACAAATTAATGTAAGATGCAGTCACAGAAATAATTATATTATAAGTACGTTTACAATAGATAATTCAGCTGATCTGTAACAAATTTTGAAAAATGAAAACACATTGTGTCATACATTTTGTACATGTACCTTACTGTATGTAATGAATTATAATTTAATTGATCATGGGTGCACTATATAAAAATAAAGAGTGTGGTATGATCTCCAATGAGACTACCTTCTAGAGACGATAAATGTATATGCAGAGACTAAATGACTCGGATGAAAGTAACTAAACATGCTAAAGGTCACCTGATGCATAAGGCTTTCAACAAAGCATAACAAAACCCACTATAAAGTTCAGAATAATTTAAAAGACCTTGACATGAAAAACTGTAGATTATGAGAAATCATTTACTGTGCAGTCAATAGAATGATGTAAAATACAAAGGATATTCATAAATTTCAAGAACATATAGGGAATTAGGCGTGACCCATAATTCTTCAATAAATTATATAGCCTTTTCTTCTTCTGTGTAAAATTGTTGGTCGTTTTCCCATGCAAATTTAGAAAGCTGTGTATCAACATTAATTATTTCATAAAGATTAAACAGCAAAATAGGTACACAAGGTCATGAAAAGCATTATATATATAGTTTTGCTATATAGGCTAACATTGAAGATAACACAGCAATTGTACTGTTACAGTAGTTTCATTTACAAAAAATAAAATGTAACTCTAGGCAAAAGTAAAATCCAAACAAGTCTATTTAATGTTATTTTGTTTATTTATAGGGTAGGTAAAAGGCAAATTCCTGAATTTAAAATTGTTCTTTGTATTCTCCTTTAGGATGGTAATTTTATATAGATGTCTATTTGCGGGCAATAATGATTAATAACAGTAAAGTGTGCACAAAATGGTGTAGGACAGAATGTTTTGGTACCAAAAATGCTTTGTAGCAAAACCTTAAACAGACAAGAGTAAAGTGCTGTTCCTGTACTGGTCTTTTTCTATTTTCTGTTATGCATGTTCTGCATGTTAATCTACTTAGATTAAAAGGTTGAGATCTACAAAAGCCTTTTCAACACCACCAAATTTCCATGTTAATGTACTTATCCAAAGGTAGGAACCTCGCTAGACGTAGTTATATGTCAAATCTTATTTTTAACTACTAGTAGTTATTTGGAGTTTTGTGCTTAAAACACACCTTTACAGAAATGAGATGATGTGGTATGATTGCCAATAATTTTATTTACAACATACATATATATTTAGATCTGTTTGTATAACGATCTGTCAGTTGTTCAAGTTTGAGGTTGCCCTCTTGGTTATTTTTCTCGTTTGGTTGATATCTCATTTATATGTACCCTATATCATGTACATCTACTTTTATTCATCAATGATTTAATTACTCTGAAATTGAAAGGCACAGTACATTTGAACTATCACAAAACTTGCTATACACATGTTTACATTTCAAATAATCATGATAATATGTCAAATAGTGTGACAAACTATTTGGAATTTATAATACATGTAGATATTTAATTTATAAATGAGGAGGAGGATACTTTTATATTTCAGAAAGAAGTGTTTGTTTTGGATCATTAGACATTTGAATTTCAACATTATCAATTTGCATATTGTTATCCAAGATTTAAAATGCAACATTTTAGCAGGGACATATATACATGTCTCTGATTTTAATCGGGCACTATGACTGAGTTATACATGTATATATCAATACATCCCAGTAGAAAAGGAACGGTGTTATATGCACCTGTTAAGTTCTTGAATATTGTAAAATTATATTCAGATTCAGCTTGCAAGGAGGGACGGGAAGTGGGAGTCAGGAATCAGGAGTCAGGAATCGGGAGTCAGAGACAGGACTCTGGCAAGAGGGTAGTAAAATGGGGATAATTCTGGGAAAAGTCTAGACAGATTTTCATTTTGGAGTAAAGGGAGGAAGTGGGAGTTTGGAGAAGGAAGTGGGGATAGGGAAGTGGGAATTAGGGACCCCTGTCCACCCCTCTGATAAAATACTCCCGCTGAGCTCTCCCGATTAGTTTGATTCTGAGGCTAAATTTCATACTATTAATGCTTGAAATGATCAGCAGTTCATTTAAGATTATTTTGTTTTAAATGTAAGGTCGAAGAACAGGGATTTCAATGAAGAGCTATATAACCAAACCCCTTTTAATGAAAATGCTTGGTCTGGTCAGAGACATATATATATATTTAGTATATATGTCTCTGGTCTGGTTGTCGATATCAACATTTAATTATCATTCAAGGAGTTATTTCACAATTCAAACAAACACTCGTGTACAGCTAGACATTTTGTCAATGCATCAAAACTGTCAAAACATCTTCAAACAATGTACTTACGAAGTTACGTTACTTCAATCAGACACTGCATACAATTATCAAATGACAAATGGCGCGAAATCATAGCGTGGATATTTGCGGAAGATATCGGATTCTACTTCATTCTGACATTTATACGAATGAGCTACCGAATTCAATATACAGTCTTCAATATATATATTCAGAAGTCCATTACTAGACGAAGTGTGCAACCCGCTATATAGTAAGGCGAACACGTTGTCCCCGTACTTTCAACTGTGATTGAAACGGGATTTGAGCGAGATTGCTATTAAAAGTAACAAAAATCAATGGCCAAATTTTTGCGATGCATTCCGGTATAGATAATTTATGCAAAACACCCTATAAATTAATTAGCACACTGTTGAAAATAATGTTTGACCATCGACGTGTTAATGAATAGCAGATCCTAGCATATTATATCGTTGTCATGAGTCATTATGATGGTTTTAATATTAAAAGATAAATATATGTTTGTATAATTTATCAATTTAAAACTACAATTATAACCGTAGAAAAATTGTCAGACGGAATAAAAAGCTCCTTTCTTAATACAATAAACGTTTGGTTTTAGGGTTAATTGTGAAAACATTGCCTTTAAAAAGTTGGCAAGGAAAAAATAAGTCGGAGAATTGTGTATCCATATACAGTACAAGTAACACTGGATTAGGAATGAGTTTAATAGGAATACACATTTTATTATATTTATTTTAAGAATATATGTTACGATTTACAAATTTCAAGAAATAAGATTTTTAAAAGTTACACGGGAATTCTGCATATATAACAATTTTAGCAAAATTAACAAATTGTACCCTCAATTTTGAAAAAAAGAGGAAATTCAATTGTATACCCTTTCTTCTATTTCGAATATCTTCGATCCTGCGTAACTGAGATCTTAACGGTAATACTACCTCGGATGATGATGTGGACGAACAAAGGTTATCATTTCAGTCAGATATTGTTACATTTATCCGTTAAAATACATGTAAAAATGCAGTTCACAACACTTGCGTTCGACGTATACATTTTATAGGTTAAAATTGTAGGACAAGTTGCGATCACGATCTTTGTAAACAAATGAGTAATAAATATATATTCTTTATGTAAGTATACTTCATACAGAAATATGACGAAGTCTTACTTCAAAACCTATAGCTGTAGTTTAATTTGTTCAAATACTAAATCAATCTCAAGGGTTAAGTTGGGCCATAAAGAAATAAAGTAATCCCTGGAATTATCCGGTTCCAACAGTAAAACAAACCCTTTCTTACAAGTGTGGGATATATACATTAATAGCAGCCGCGTCAGGTCGGATTAGGGACTTTAAATCCAGTACCTTGCGTATTCAGGATGAATGTTACGATCTCTGATGTTAAATATAACACTTGCAACTGCATGATATATTTGCCACTGAACGTAAAGCTAGCAACACACGATAAATCAAAACTTTAATCCGCATGATCTACAGATGTCTTCAGTCTTGTGAGTATAAAACAAAAAAAGGACTATTACACGTTGCAACACTGACTCACATATACATCTTATGATGGCGAACGTAATGACAGACAGACAGGAGAAGAGTGTGTCTCTTAATTTAAAATAGCTAAAAAAAACAAGAGACTTTTGAAATTCAAAATTGTTTCGAAGTCATCTGAAGCAACAAATGGTCGGATATTTTTGATAAATGTATTTCAGTAGAAGTGAAGAAAAAAACCAGTCTTTTGCTTATTCATCACCGCATATAGCTTCCTTGATGCCGTAAGTAACCGAGACATAATTCAACACAACGTTCTATTTAAAAAAGAGGCACTTATGACTATATTTTGACAAAACAACTATATCTTTTAAATAGACGATACATTTTAGTCCGACACGGCAGATTTTATATTTCTCATTTTCCTTTGCGCGATGAAAAATTGTACCAATGTATTCGTTGATAAAAATTTATATCATTTTCTAAATGTTTAAAATGAAGTTAAATAACTGAAACAAGAAACCACCGCACTAAGTCGGCTCACTTCATTTACAACAAACTGATAATTAATCAAACACTCAAGGAGACTAATTAACAGCTATCTGTTTGATGATAATATTTGTACCCATTATTCCATAGTTATAAAACGAGATTTAGGAGGACCACTTATGGGGCTTTCCATTGATAATGGGGACATCGTGATCGTCTTACTATATAGTACAGATGGACACTTCGTCTAGTAATGGACTTCTGATATATTGCATAACAATATTAAAAGAAATTATATTTTGATTTGGTTATAGAAGAATATTATAACAGTTATCATTTTTATAAATTTATAAAACGAAACACATGTTAAAACAAAAACATGTATATATTACTGTTGCCAATTACAGTTATGTCTCTAATGAAAAAAGTATATGTGTTTATTTAATTATTCACCAATTATTTATTTTATTATTTCAATTTCCTTTTATTGACTCTCTGCTTACCAAAGGGAAGAAATCCGTATATCATTTTGATACACTGAACACTACTGGACAACAATTCTATCGATGAACTGACATGAAAGTAGTATGAAAAAGCCCGGATGTGAAGCACGCAACCAGCACTCGCACCTGAGAGAAACCTTTTAGATTTTATGTCTTTATAGTGTTTCATTCATTGAAAACATTTTAGTATTGTTTTTAATCACCTTTTGTCACACTGCCATGCGTTCATAGACTTTTATTGCTCGATAGACAATATTTTGAACTGGCATTTTGAATTTTATTTTTTTTTCACACTTTGCCCGGGGAAAAATGGCTACCATTATTTTTAGGAAACGTTTTCCCCATGCCTCTACCTTGCGCATTGTACTGTATATCGACATAGATATATTAATTCAACAGAGATTATTCTGGTATCCTCTTAGAATTTTTGATTGGACAATTCGTCAGATTAGTAAAATTTATCAACACTACAACAGCTTCTACAGTTCTCTAACAGAGCTATCCAACGGTGGGAATATCCACGACGTGTCGGCTCTCTTGGACTTTATTTGCTCAACAACTCGTTGGCGTATCATTCTGGAAAAAACCCAACTTAAAACAGAACAGTTCACTATTCATCAGTTCATATCCACTACAAATCCCGGCTCACCTTGACCGCCAAAGCTTATTGACTCTTCTTACCTGCTAGCCTCAGAGAATAGATTATTATTTACAAAGAATTAATTACAACTTTAGGTATTTATGTCAGAAAGAAAACTTCAAAAATATTTAAAAAGACCATTGCCTTCTATCATCGGTACTAAAACTCATACTCCAGTAGTCCTCACTGACAGCAAAGGTTTTAATCTGTGGGACCAAGTATCTAACCAAACTGAACTGGAGATCAGATGGTGATGTAAGTCGTCCGAAAGGATACGACTGGCTTAAACAAAATATAGCCCAACAAATTGGCCGACTAGATAACATACATCTATACGTCTGGCTAGGGATCTGTGACCTAACAAACGACGGTAAATTCATCTCACATTCTACAGAAGAAAACAAAATTCAGCAAATTACCGATACATTTCAAGAAATAGAAGAACTTTTGAAACAATATCCCGCATGTAAAATTACTTTCTTAGAAATTCCTCCCTATTCAATAGTTGATTTCAACGCATATAAAAAGCACGACAACCCGTCAACCTTCAAACACCAAGAGGAACAACTAATAAAACAGTAGAAGAGCTAAACAGCAGCATTCGTTACATAAACTCAACTTTAGACACCTTATCTCCAAATTTTGCAATAGACGTCAGCCATCATCATCAAGAAAAAACTTCAAAATCCAAAAAATTAACCTTCAGAGATAAGTATTTTTTCGACTTATACAGGGACGGAATACATCCAAAGCAGACCTTGTCTAAAGTTTGGCTCACAAAATTGGCAAATCAGGTACAAAAGCAGTGCTGGGGCTGATATTATAGCCAACGGTAGCCAACTGTGGGAATATTCACGACGTGCTCTCTGACTCAGCCTCCGCACCCCAATTCAACCAGCAGAGCCTTCCAACGGTGGGAATATCCACAACGTGTTGGCTCTACTGGCCTCTTGCCACCAATATACCGACTTATTCCATAACTTGATAACTTGCGTCTCATCTGCCTGCTTTACATAATCAACTTATTATACTCGATTTTAGCATATAGTCTTCGCCTAATCAGCATATACTAGTACTCGCCTGGTTATATACAACATCTGCTCTACTGACTCATACTTGCTTGTATCATATTACCTTTGCTCCAACCATTACCGGTTGATTATATTTGTCTTCATCATATAATCATTGCTTAATCAACTACCATCGCCACTACTTCTTGATTGACTGGTTAACCAACTAATTTATCAAATTTGACAATAGTTACTCCCCATGCACTAGAGAACCTTCAAACGGCGGGAATATCCACGACGTGTCGGTTCGCTTGGACTATAAAAGCTTAAAAGAAATATTCTCTTGCACACCACCTTCACCTCATACTGACAGTCCAATATGACTGCATCAAATGTCCCATCAAGACGAATCACTCGTATGAACTCTGGCAACAACCTACAAATCAAAACTCCGATATACAAAGACTATATAATAGACAAAAATAAAGCCATTCACAGGAAAAATGATGCTTGCTCAAAATCGCACATTGAATCCACTATGAAGCTTGGCAACAATTTGGTATTAGAATTAAGTACAGCAGCATATGAGCTTGCCAGATTTAGTCTAAGTAAAATAATAGATAATGCCACACAATATTTTGGCTTAATTAGACACAGTGAGGAAAACTTGGGCGCAAATGTTGATTTATGTATTAAAGTTTTTAACCGCAAAATGACAACACCCAGGGCAAAAATCTGAAATTCGTTATTAATCTCTATCATACCAGCTCAAGAATGGTTATTAATGGCTCAAGGGTAGATCTTTATTTGGCTGAAATCCATGATAAATTATGCAACGATCTTGCAAAAAATGGGCACATGCTCTCAGCTGTAAATGGCAACATCGCATTAACAATTTCAACGTCAAATAGAGCAGGAACAGATCAAAACCCTCCGGCATCTGCCACAAACTGTCATGACAATATTGCTGATTTAGACATTGAATTTAGGGATGATGCAAGTAAAGATTCTGAACATGATCCTGTAGACATCTGTCCAATTTACAACAAAACCTCACTCCTAGACACTATCGAATGCACCGAGTGCTCTTTATGGATACATTATAATTGTGCTGGACTATCACAATCGGCTGTTGATGCCTTAAACACACTAGACTTTGTCTGCGCTCTATGTACTGACAATATGTTATACCATGTTGACTCATCAGGTTGTAATAGATCACAGATTCCGCAAATGGTAACATGTCCTTCTCTATCAGACGATGACATCTATCCAGAAGCCTCTCCACCAATCTATGACCAGCCTCCACCATATCCACACTATAATGCTGCGCAAAATCTACAACATCAGAATGTAAATCAATCTTATAATAATCAGCATACACAAAGAGACTTGAAAGTAAACTTGCCACAACCTAAGCCACCAGGGCCTCAAACAGACAGGTGCCATAGACCACAACAAAGGAAGAATCACAGGAAAACTCAAATTCAATCTAGGCTTCACAAAAACAATATGCGGCAAATTTCTGAAGAAGTGCAAACAAAACACGTAAAGCACCAGCAAAATGAGAACATGACAAATGTACAGCAAGCTCAGAGCAATGAGGGATCTCCGCTATTTAATTCACCTGGTGATATTCCATGCGATAATTTTGCAGACTTATCTCTTCATGACAGCCAACATCCTATGCAAACCATACCGTCCTCAAACTACTCTCCTCAATCTGATATGGCAACAGTTGTAACCTCCAAGGACTGTCTGCCAACAACAAAAGTGGATGATCCTGAACCTGAAAAGTCTCACAACTCTTTTTAGGGCTCATCCAAAACAACATATCACCCGATCTAGGCATAAACCTGCAACACAGTGAAGGAACGGAACTATACGTTTTTTTTAATTATTTGGTGACTTTAAAGACTATAAAGTCAAGCTCTGACATTCCAAAGAAAATTATAGCATCAGAGAAATTACGTGTTTTATAATTCTATTAGCTCTGACCTTACTTTAATGCAAAGGAAGAAATGTTTATTACCGTCAAAATTTATATCATTTAAATCATAACATTTAGAGGTGCAGAAACTATTGACACAATACAAAGAGCTCCGACCCAAATTTATTGAATGTTTCATTCAGCTTATATTTCGACCTTAAAATGTCTTTCTTCCAAAAATTAACCTCTATATATCTAAATATTCACAAATACATGTTCATAGTACTAAATATTTAACACTGTCCGGTCGATGGTATCATCACTTGAAGCAATTCTGTATTGGGAGCAGTAATAATGATTATAATAATAAAACAATATGTATAGAGCGCATTATATAATAACAACAATTACTCTAAGCGCTTCACATTTAAAAATAAATAAAATACAAAAATACGTAAAACATAAATACAAGGCACCAACTATTACGAATCAAAGAAGCAAATAAAGATTAAAAATAAAAAATAAAAATAAAACATGCACGTACGCTAAAATATACAAACAGTCTAAAATTAATGCAGTCAATTAAAAGTATATAGAGTGGGGTGCCCATATTCGCCATGGACACATTTTCGCCGTTTTATGATTTTGTTCGGGAAATGTTGTGTTTTTCCATTGCCAACCAAGATGTCTGCAGTCGTCCTGCAGCATAGTTAAACAGTTTCATACCGTATTATGTGCAGTAAATAATTGTCGTGGTAAGTTTTCAAGGATACACGAGACTCGTGTTTACATTAACTTAGTTTATTCGCAAATTATCCTCGAAGTCCCTGAGTGTATACAGATAGTTATAGTAAGTTTGATATATATATATACAGAGGAAAGCATATGAACCAAGCGTTATAGCGTTGAACACAGACCTGATATGTCATACACCTTTTCAGTATAAACAAAGTTCTGCATGACAAAAATAAGCCAAAACGTTTAATCATTCACTACTTTTTACGCATAAGTATTTTGACACCAATATTTACATTAGACGTCAAAATCATTGTAATTCCACGCACGAATACGGAAGGTCCCAGTGTGATATTCCGTAACATACGAAATTGTGCCCAATAAACAACGTTTGAACTTTCACATGTTTTGAATGCCCGTCTTTCCTTGGTTGAAATATTATAAATATTTGTCCTCTATGAGGGTGTGGGTAAACAGCAGTAGCGGATTTCGGCGGGGCGGAGCGGGCGTGCGCCACTATACCACGTCAACTCGTACCGCTAAAGTCAACTCGTACCAACGTAAACTCGTACCACTGCGAAATAGTACCATACAGAACTCGTACCACTGCAAACTCGTACCATAAAAAATATATTCAATATACGAATGTTTTATGATTTTTTAAATCTTTATAAAAAAGTTGAAATTATTTGAATTTTATACCAGATTTTAATTAAAACTAAGACAAAAATATGAATTTTGTTTCTTAATAACTATGTTAATTAATATATTAATTTCACAATTTCATAAAATGGGGCATGTTAGTGATGTTCCTCATAACCACAATGGAAGACAATTGTATATGGTGCCACTCTCTAGTTAGACCCCGACAAGAACATATAGTAATATTTGATGTTTTGTTGAATTTTTATACAACAAATATGTTGTTGAAATTGTGGTAAATAAAGCATCAAAAGACACTTATTCTTTGTTATTCTGCCTACCATTATGCCTACCAGTCACACTGTCATTAGACACATCATCATAAATTTCATATATCAATTGCTTACCTTCTTTAAAGAGAGAAGCCAATCTACGGCTACAGATGATTTATGACAATGCGGAAGATTTGTAATGGCTTTCCGTATCAATTGTTTGTCCATCTTTCCGTACCATTGAGATGAAATCATGGTTGTACTGTTTTCGTATTGTTTTTGTTTTTGTTTATTATCTTTAAATGTTTCCGTATTTTCAGCATGATGATGAGAGTTTTAACCTACAAATTATACAGCCCTCGCTATAAATAAATTTCATACTTTCTAAATGTTGGTCATAATCAATTTTAAACCTTGTAAAACAATATAAATAAATTCTCTCATTAAATAAAATTCCTTTTAGAAACAATTATGACCACCAAAATCTATTCAATGTTACTAATTTGTAATGATTAAAATTAAATCAAATAGCTGTCAGTAAAAATTAAATAAATGAAATGTTCAAGGAGACAACAAAGCCAATCTGCCACAGTTTCTCTATCTAATTAGTCAAGGAAAAATAAGCTACAAATTGGTCATTGTCATATTTTTACAGACTTAAGAGGTATTGAGTGAAATTTAAATATATATTTATCATTAAACACCATTTGAATGCATTTAAATATGTTGGTACGAGTTTACAACAGTATGAATTTACCATGGTACGAGTTAGCAGTGGTACGAGATTGCATTGGTACGAGTTTGTTTTTAGTAGTACGAGTTGACATTGGTACGAGATAACTATAATTCCTCTAAAATCACAGGCGCTTGGGTCAAGGATTTTATAAATTTGTTTTATTGTTTTCCAGAATTTTCCATTGTTTTATCTTCATTTCCTACATTTATAACATCGACAAAAAAATTACCGGCGACGAAAAATTTCCCTCCTTAATCCTTGACCCAAGCGCCTGGGCCTAAAATTGAAAAAAATATGATTTTTTAGCTTGAAATTTTGATTTTTTAATAATTTTTTCCAAAAAAAAAATCAGCCCCGCTACGCTCGGAGAAATATCTCCTTAACACACACTGTAAACAAATATCCTACATTCTTTTCACAAAAAAGTTCTGGCTCACTCCGCTGAACAATTTGCCCAATTTCGATCCACCTAAAATTAAATCCTGGTCCTTTTGGCCAAAAAAAAAAAGACAGAGAAAGAAAGGAATGATGGTCAAACCAATAAATAATATATAAAATGGCCCCAATAAGTAGTGTTAGATAAGCTAGAACATACGAAAAACTACTTAAAACTAAACAATTGGGTTAAAGTATAGTGATTGGAGAAAGAGAGAAATAAAGAAATTACAGATTAATTTTAAAATTAAACTTATTTTCGGCGCCCTTTGTAATCACAATATCTGCTCGTCCGTCACCCCTTTCTGTATGTCGGGCGATAACTCAAGTTGCTTTTGACCAGCGACATATGTGTTAAAATCTCTGCTTTGACCGATTAAAATAAAATGAGCGATTAAGATACAGAAATGTCGTTGTCGTTAACTTTAAAAATCTTCTTCTCTGGAACTACTGAACTGATTGGGCTCAAACTTGGCCACAACCATTATTAGGGTATTTATTTTAAAATTGTGTCGATTTCGCTGTTGCTTAAAATAGAACATAGGAATCAGACGTATATTTTGGCCAATTATCTCTGAAACAATTATAGATATGGAAAAAGCAGTAACCTACAAATGACCAACATGACCAGTTCTACATGCTTGAGAAGTTTCATCGAGATCCAATTACCGATGGTGGAGTTGCGGTCCCTGAAAGTTCATTTTTTTGACTTTTTTTGGTTTATTTGGCTATTAATATCTTGATAACTATAAGAGATAGGTAATCAATGTAAATTGCTGAAGTGATCAGTATGATAAGCTCTTTTTGCTTGCCAAGTTTCGTCAATATCCGAGTACCGATGGTGGAGTTGTGGCCCCTTAAAGGTCATTTTTGGATGATTTTCGGTTTAGTCGGCTATTATCTTGAAAACTATAAGAGATAGGTAACCAATGTAAATTGCTGAAGTGATCAGTATGATATGATCTTCTTGCTTGCCAAGTGTTGCCAATATCCAAGTAACAATGGTTGGGTTGTAGCCCCTTAAAGGTCCACTTTTGTTGGTTTTGAGACAGCCCTGAATCATGTAGGCTCGGGTATCCAGGTGAGCGATTCAGGCTCCTGGGAGCCTTTAGTTAAAATATATGAGGATGTGGATGGGGTTAACAGAATAGATAACAATGGGCAAAATAAAATAAAGATTAGAGAATAAAAGACTGCTTAGATAAAAAGTAAAGAATAACGGCAAAAATAATGAATGCTAATGGGTAACAAAATATTGATTACTGAATAAACAATATCCAGTAATCAAGCAATCACAGAATGACCATTATGTTAAAGATAAACTAGAGAGTGTGTCTATGAGACACGGTATGCCCTGATCGTTCCTCATATTGATTTAAAAGCAAAATTTTATGTGTAAAGTGTAGGTCAGAGTGACCTTATTAACAGTGAACTATTTAGTACTACCCAAGACCTGTCCATTGAAAAATATGTCTAGCATATGAGAAATGCACTTAAAGTGCAAAATTTAATCAGAGTCATTCATGTGTAAAATGTAGGTCAAAGTGACAAAATGATTAGTGAACCCAAGACCTATCCACTGACCAAGTATCAATGCTACACCATGTCTATTATCTGAGATACAGACCTAAACGCAAAACTTAACCAAGAACGGGACGTACGGACGTTTTGACGCTCGGGTGTTTGTTAGAATGCCCCTTTTATTTGGTCCACTGCTTCGCATAACTGTTCATGTGTATATGTCTTGTGATTCTGTCTAGAAATCTAAAATCTAAAATGACAAATTGGTTTAGTGATGACACAGTACATAGATTGCAGATATATTGAAAGAACAGGCTATGTTTTAGTTTCAGGATGCATACTCGCGATCTCTTATAAGTATCACATTTGAGATAGAATGTACGATATATGAGGGTATGGAAGGGGTTTCTTAACTTCCGTATTCTTTATTTTTTTTCGTTCATTATTTTTATGACCCGATCACGTATTTGAAAGGAACATATAGTTTTACCCTTGTCCGCCCGTCTGTCCGTACGTCCGTACATCCGTACGATTCGACATCCCAAGGAAAACATTAGGTGACTACCTTAAGGGAAAAGCACAATACGCAAAAGAGTGGACAAAACCCTACCTAACACAATCACAGGATTCATCCCGTGCAAATTACGTCCAGAACATGTGTGAAAGAGGATTCATACTTACGAGAAAGGTTTAACACATTGTCGCGTTTTCAATAGTCCAAAGAACAGGCTCTTCCTCGAAATCTTCTCCGTCAAAGAAATGGTGCCAAAGGTTTATGAAAAGACATAATCTTTCTTTCAGAACCGCAACGTCTCTCGCAAGATCAAGAGTAGCTGTTTCATCACAACAAGTAATTGACAATTACTTTACATTACTTAACACAACTATTGAAAAACTCGGCCTTACAGACAAACCTGCCCAAATCTGGAATGCCGACGAAGCCGGCTTTGGGAAGGAAACTGAGCAAATCAAACAAAAAATTATAGCTACAACAGGAACAAAAAAACCATACAGACAACAAATGACGGATTACGACCACATAACAGTTTTAGCATGTGCATCAGCGGCTGGTACTTTTATGCCAAACATGCTGATATATACCAAAGCCCTACCTTCCGGAAGATACGCCTCAGAAATGCCTTCAAATTGGATCTTCTCTACATCGGAAAATGGTTACATAACAAGAGGTTATTTGAAGATTGGTTTTCAAGAATATATTTACCTAACATTGGTATGAAACGCCCAAACCAATTGGTTCTAGATAATCATAGTTCTCATTTATCATTGAAAGTTATAGAAATGGCCATAGAGAATGACATAGAGATATTAGGTATTCCGCCTCACACATCACACTTTTTACAACCTTTAGATTAAATATTTCACCCCGTAGAAGTACCTACAGTGATCTTGCCCTGACCATTGGTATGGTTAAGGCAGACATGGTTATTAGGAAAAATAAGTTTGCAATAGTATTGGAGCAGGCACAGGATAAAGCGTGGTCCCCGCATCTAGTCAAACTCGGTTTTAGAAAAACTGGATTGCACCCTATCAACAGCAAAGCGATAGACAAGTCCTTCATCAGACCTAGTCATAACAACACTAATGAAAATGAAATGACGAGGAAGACACTTGACCAACCCTGCGGACGATGTAATAAATGTGGCCGTTTGGTAAAAAATCCTTTGGTTAAGGCTGGACTGGTGGATAAAAATCTGCAGGATATATTGGTCCCAAAAGACATTACAAAAACAGGTAAACAAAAGAATAAAAGATTAACTGGTGCTCGAATTTACACAGGGAAGTGATGAGGATGAACTAAAAGAAAAGCAGAGGAACAATTTGAAAAGGAGGATGGCATCAAGCGCAGAAAAGAGGAAAGGAAGCAATACGACTCCAGAAGGTAGAAGATGACAAGACGAAACATTGAAATCCGCCAATAAGAGGAAAAAGCTGTCTAAATCGAATCAGAGTAAAGTAAACGGTATCCCAGAAACTATAAATCCAAATACAATAACGATTATGGCAGATGTACATGCAGTACGAGATCCTGAATCCGATCAGGAAGAAAATCAGACAGAAACTGAGAGTGAAGAACCAAGACATCATCATCATCATCATCATCATCATCATCATCATCATCATCATCATCATCATCATCATCATCATCATCATCATCATCATCATCATCATCCATCATCATCATCATCATCATCATCATCATCATCATCATCATCATCATCATCATCATCATCCATCATCATCCATCATCATCGTCATCATCATCATCATCATCATCATCATCATCATCATCATCATCATCATCATCATCATCATCATCATCATCATACTTTATGGTACCATTACAACTGTCTGCAACGGCAGGATCAGATTACCGTGGACTTGAGTTTGCTATTTCCAGGAGAACAATGGATGTGCCCTGTTTGTGTTGACACCAATCATTTAGAAGAGTGAACATGTTTTTATACTCCCATTTCTAGTTCTGTATATATTATTCTAATTGTCCAGTCTACAAGGATTTTTTTTAGGGACAACATCAAACGATCGATGAAAGTCTTTGACAATGTGAGTTCACTTTCTTTCCGACATCGAACTTTTGAACCCGAACTTGATACTGACCCTTCAAAAGCACTATACATATTGGACAATACATGACAATTAATGATATTATCTTTATACCAAAACCAAAGTTCAAACTTTCTTTATTATATAATTTTCTCTAGACATGCATGAACAACAGTAACAAAGTGGTTATATATTTTACCAGTTTTCATTTCTATGACCGGTGGTGTGTAGCATTGTTACAGAATAAAGAAATAATGACAAGGAAGAGTTGATAATCGAAGCGTTAGAAAACGGAAGGGCAATCAATGCAAACCCTAAAACAGATAAACAAGATACATTCAACACAAACGAGAAACACGAACCCCAAAAAAACTGGGACGACTTCAGACTTTCCGGAAGGTAAGCAGGTCCTGCTTCTTGCAAGGCTTGTATACGTTGACAATAAGTTAGTACATTTTATTAGAGAAAAACGCAAACTATTTTCAGTACAAACCTACCTTTCGATTGTAGAATACTTATTATTATCATCATTGTAAAATACTAAGTGGGTCTTCTGACTTATAATTACATGTATTGCACACTATTTTAAAAATAGTATTTGGCCACCATGGAAATCTTACGCTTTCATTTGGATTGTTTCTATATACTTATTCAGTGTAAAAGCAGAAATAAAACAAGATATCATTGTTACAAGATACTGTTATGAAAATCCTCAGGCGATCATTTAGGGTGGCTTTAATATGTTGGACTTAAAACGAAGAGTCAACAAGCAAAGCGATCGGATAGCAATAAAAGATGGGCAATCAATGTAAAAGGACAAACCCGGCATAAACTAGACATATACATTCAACAACATTCAACACTGAAAACTACAAAAGAAATGAGAAACACGGACTACCGCAAGACACCCGATGCAGCTCACTTTCAGGAACAACAGAAAGGACCCTACTTCTACGGCAACTGTAGAAGGTCTGTTGTCATTTTGATTACAGACGCCCTTTACCGGTCAATCAGGGGAGTATGTAGAATTAGTATATAAAAACGGTCACTGGTGATATTTAGCAGAGATCGTTATTCATGCAAAATTCAGTTTGTGAATACGGACATCTCGAAATAAGCACAAGGACAATCAATCATAGGGTAAAATATCCTTTATGTTTTTAAAGGACCGAGTAAATGTTCTGTTATCCAAAAATAATGCCAATCAGTAATGGATTGCAGCCATTCAATCAATGACGTATATTCAGTGTTGCATATGAGACGGTATTAAACATCATATATACATTGTGAGTTATCTATTGGTAGCTTATATCTGTGGGAATATCTTTAGTTCTTCTGATCTCTTCAGTCTTTCATCCACGGATCATCTTATAATTTTTTTTTTTTTGCTTGAAAATCACGCATGCGCAGTCATTAGCAAACTCTTTTTCGTTTTTTTTAATATAATAAATCATTTGTAATATGGATTTAATCTAAAAAACTGAATGGTACAACTTTTGTTCCGTTTTCTGTACTTGCAGGTTGCACTTTGTAAATACAGCTGTTTCTCAAACCACGCCTCTTTTGGGAGATATAGAATATTCATAGATAATTAATTTTGTTTACATACTGGTTCCCAGTTATGATCTCTAGGTTTCATCTCATAGAGACATAACTTGGGTATGTTACCAGTAAATATACATATGCATATTGTCTATATAGAAATCTGTGGTAATCCTACAATCAAGGTAGGGATAGTTAAGAAATTTAGTGTTAGTTTAAACTCTTAGAAGTTCGGGGCATATAAACGTTGAAAATATGCCGCACAGCCCTATATTTTGACCTTTGAAAAAATTGTAGTGCATATGAACTTTCCATTCTAGGATATGATTTTTCAAAACTTCATAGTAAAAGTGGTACAGTTTTAGCCGTAAAAGGAGTTCCTATGGGAAATTGCATTGTCAATATTTACAGAAATGCAACCTGTATACTGTACTTGTTTTCTATATTTATATGACAGACCTTTCTTGGTATTCCTAATTATTGGAAGATTTTATATAGACAGAAGTAGTATACCTAAAACGACAAAGTTATTTTTCATTTACCTGTATATATTATGAAAACCGTTTTTTCAAAAGTGATTATTTTCTAAGGGTTAAATATTTCGCGGTGGTGTCTTGCCATGGCTTTGTTTGGACTTGTTTGTTTGCTTTTTGGCCTTGAATGTTTGTCCCTAATATTTTATTAACTATGTATTTACATTCAGGTATCACAGATCAAATTTATTCGTTCATAGTGTGTTAATTTACGTGTTTGATTGGGTTAAGCCTTCCAATTGATATTTTATCGTGTGTTTTTATGTTGTGATGTTATACTATTGTTTCAGAAAAAGGGAGAAGGTTTGGTACCATTAAAACGTTTAATCCAGCTGCAAATGTTTGCACCTGTCCTAAGTCAGGAATCTGATGTACAGTAGTTGTCGTTTGTTTATGTAATTTATACTTGTTTCTCGCTTCTCGTTTTTATATAGACTAGACCGTTGGTTTTCCCGTTTGAATGGTTTTACACTAGTAATTTTGGGGCCCTTTATAGCTTGTTGTTCGGTGTGAGCCAAGGCTCCGTGTTGAAGGCCGTACATTGACCTATAATGGTTTACTTTTATAAATTGTTATTTGAATGGAGAGTTGTCTCATTGGCACTCACACCACATCTTCCTATGTCTATTGGTTTGTAATTTGTTAGAAATCAAAGACAACGGCGAAAATGTGTCCCCAGTAGTGTGTGAAATACTTGATTTTGACCGACTTTGGGCTCTTCTGTAGACCGAAAAAATAATGAACGAGTGATTTTATGAATCAGTTCTGTTTATCGAATAGTTAACTACATGCAAGTAACATAAAAGATACTGGCGTTATAAAATTCGTTGTCTATGTTATATATACAGCACGCCTTTTACGAATTAAAGTATTTAATTCACGAAAACGTAGCTTTGAGTGCATTAAATATGTTAATGAGTAAGGCGTGGCTATATATGATTTGTAACATTAATGGGCTATGACACACGTCAAAGGTTAAATGTTGACCAATTAAACTTTACTGTACTTTTCAATATGTCGATCAAATAGTGGCATGATACTATATATGATTTCCAGAAATTTAACACATGCAGCACATGTCAAATGGATTTGTGTGTCAGATACAGGTACATTAATGATTTAAATGAATTGTTGCCGTGGGATTCAGGCTCGATAGCCATTTACGTGTTATAGAATATGTTTTCTCCCCAAAAACTCTTGAAAAGGGGGGATGGAAAATTTTATACGATGTTTATCTGCCCTTTAACTCGAAAATGACGTGTAGTTTCAAAGGAGTTTTATCGTTGTGATAAGAAGGAAACTTTTTATAATACCAACTATGAAGGTAATTAATACTATTCTTCCATTCCCAGATCGGTTAATTGATTGCAATGGTTGCATGTTGAATGCGTGTAAGATCCAGGGACAAAAATTTGAAGCATGATCAATTCACGGAGATAGGCCATTATAGAATGAAGAAAATAACTAAACATCCAGTGACATATATTTTTCATTAATTTCGACACGATAAAAACAGGTATCCAACCAAAATAACAGTAGGAAAATTTATAGTCATTTCTATTACATTCCGTTTTATTCTTTCATTAAGTGGAGGAAATTAAAGGACTAAAATTCCAGTGACAATTTTTTGGAATATTTATATTGGCACGATAAAAACA
The DNA here is from genome assembly GCA_017311375.1 of Mytilus coruscus. Lineage (NCBI taxonomy): Eukaryota > Metazoa > Mollusca > Bivalvia > Mytilida > Mytilidae > Mytilus > Mytilus coruscus. Next base: position 90,551 of record JAASAO010002477.1, read on the forward strand.
AGTATCCACCGTTTATAGACCACGTTATTCCTTTTGTAGCTCTCCTCGAGCATTCATTTGTTTCAAGTACAATGTATAGGGAACCATTTTTAATTTAGGGTTAGGTTTACAAGTTTGACTAGTGTATGGGTAAGCCCCTCCCCCTTTTTCTCGATTTGTTTTGATATATTGTTGTGTATGCATTTTGTTTACATTTATTTGGACATTTTATGGTCATTGATTTCATAGTTTACTAGGCCAAGGAGGCGGAGCTAGACAGTGAAATAACAACTTTTGAGATGGAAGTTAGAGCACTGGTCTAAGCTCCTCCCATTTTTGCTTTTCCTATGACAAGCGACACACGGCGGGACTGGAGAGTGCAATAACTAAAAATCATTCAGTTAACGCACTCCTCTAAAAATAACCGAAGTTAACTCACTCGAAGATCAAAGGAAAATTACCATTCATGTTACAAGGGTAAAATGGCCGGTTTTGCGGCGAATATGGGTCCCCACTCTATATAAAATCTACAAGAAATCCTCAAAAGCAGTTCGAAAGAAGTGAGTCTTGAGTTGCTTTTAAAAACATCCGCATAAGAATTCACTCCGCAAGGACGATGGTAAACTGTTCCAAAGTGTAGGCGCAGCCTTGTCAAAACGACCCTCGAGTAGCTTTTCGTTCGGACGTCTTTCGGAGGTTGTAAGAGCATACTGTTTTCCAACCTGAGGGATTTATTAAGTTTGTATGGCGTAATTAGTGTTAGTACCATACAACAATGCGTTGCCATAGTCCAGCCTTGGTGTAACTAGGGAGCACATTAGTGTTTTACAGGCTTCAACCGAAATTAAAGATCGAAAGTAGTGTCATTATTTTGGCTAGAGTATACATAAAGAGGATCGATGTGACAATTTTCTAAATTCAAAACATTCTTTCGAATTAACAAACAAAAAGAGATCATCAATTTTAATTTCATTTAAAAAAAAAAACACAGATTGTTCCACTGTCATATCTATACCATTATACAAAAGACTACATAATTTCTTTTACATAACTATTCTTGCGGTTAATATTTATCCGTTTCCACTTCAAGGTAGTTGAAGCAGCCTAATAAATTATACATGTGTATAACACAAATTTTAGAAGTGGTAATTAAAAAGTAGATTACAAACATTTATACAAATGTAATGTTCATATTGTGAAAACCCACAACTATTGCATGGTTTACTCAACTTGCTATAAAACGGCGTTTGATGAATATGTAATAGAAAAATCTTAGAAAGCATGTTAAAGTTCCTATAAAATGTTGTATCAGAAAAACAGAGACTTGTCCCATAAGTCATCAATAAAATGGAAATACAAACCATTGTAAAGATGAAAACGAAAATTTCTCTTTAAACTATAAAAGACTTTAAAATTTTAAATTTTCGTGTTTACCTATTGGTTGAAAGAAGAAGGCATGCCCAGTCTGTAACTAATCTAAAACCATTGAAAAATGAAAATTTCAAGAATTTTTCATTTGAAGACTTTGTATTGTACACTCAAATTCATTTTTATCTGTTTTTTCTTCTTTTCTAGCGCATTAAACGATGAACTTAGCTATTTTGTTATATGACTTATTTGAAGAGGGTGATGAATAAACCCCTTAAAAAAAAAAAAAAAAAAAAAAAAAAATAATGAAATTAAATGAAATTGCAGGGACTCTTCAAAATAAGTCTATTCTGATACTTTGTACTAGCAATAGGTTTCTGACGTATACGTCTCTTTGTTTGAATCCATAAATAGTTGATGATGTTTAGAGCTGCATGAAACTACGTTACAACTCCACATTCGAATGTATTAAGTAAGATATCCAGGCCTTTTGATGAAAGATTCTATGCTGTATTGTTTTGTTTTTATTTGTGTTTTAAAGCTGGATATATTCATTTTCGTTTAATATGTTGATCAAGAGCAAGTGATTCAAACTTCAATTGATGCTTAACCTACCAAAAATAATTTTCATTTGAATTTTACAATATACAATTATGGCCTTCATGAAAACTAATATCCAAAATTATTAATTCGAGAGAGATTAAATAATTTTGGATATTTACTTTTCATGAAAGCCAAAATTTTATTGTAAAATGGTGGAAATATGTCAAAAATAGGTTACAGCAGTCAACATTGTGTTATTATCTTAATCACTATAAAACAAACAAATATGTAACAAAGAAACACAAAAAGGCATACTTACAAAGCACTTTAGCAGAAATGAAAGACAAGAATGCAAAACTTTACCGTATCACAATAACACAATAACGGGATGTATAAGTACAGAGCCACGTCATATGTAACAAAGAAACACAAAAGGCATATAGACAAAGCACATTAGCTAAAATGAAAGACAAGAATACAATTTTTACCATAGAACAATAACACAATGACGGGATGTATAAGTACAAAGCCACGTCAAATTGATATCACCAAAACCAGACTAAACAGTAAAAGTAATATTCATAAAGACAAATAAAAGAATTCTATAACACGTTATTAAGATGATACACAACTTCAGTACCCAGAATTTATACTTCAAGAGCATCGTGTATAATTTGTGAAGTTGATACGGAATATTTATCAACAAGGTACAATATATCCGTTTCCACAAATGGATACCCATGATTTTGAGATGTTTTATGCCACTCATGTTCCACATGCGTTTAACCACGCATGAGTCACATGTGTCTGAAATCTATCTCATTGTTATATTTCATACACGCTGCAGATGTGTATCACATTCATATAACTTGCTAGTAGCGCACATATGTGTCCAATGTTTGAAATTCCATGTATATAGAATTCCATTTATGATTAATAGCCATATGTATTAGTTATCTGGAGCACAAAATGTTCATTCGAGTTTAAAGTAGAGTTTGTGGTATTCATTCTTTCCTTGTATTTGGTTGAATGTTGTTCTTTTATCGTCTTTTACATTTGGCTATGGAGTGATACATGTATGTTCCCTTTATTGTGATTTGTTTAATTAAAGTGTTATTCATGACTATTACATTGAAGCTGTATATTTCATCAGTTTGTATGAGTTATTGTGCATTCAATTTGGAAAAAAAATTGTCATCACCTATTTGAACTTACTATAGACCACTTTCGAGTTAATTTCTCAAATCATTGAACTGATTACGACAAAACTTGACAGTAATGCTGGAAATAACCAGTATATCAAATGACCGTTGAAAAATCACATTCAGTTTATTCATCAAAACAGCCTTATTTAGGTGTAATACCACCAAATCATAGTACGTCACATCCGGTTGCATACGAAAAGGGTCGAAAAAATTACTTGAATTTGACAGTAGTAGGAAATTAATCATACATTTCTTTGCAATATAAACAATTCTGAGTCATGAAAAGATATCTTGGGTGTTTCAAAGCACCATTATTTTTTATTTGATGTTTCTATAGTATATTTTGGAAACTTGAGGATAGATTGTAACTAAAGCTTGTACGCAGGAAAAAAGGATGAAATTTGATTGGTTAACTTTCAGTGATGGTTTGTTTCTTATATACAACGAAATGTTATGTGAAATTTTGTCTATAGAACTGGACAGTATAAAACTTTTTCATGCCAATTATTTCTTTATTTGAAACAAAGATAAATTCTGTACAATTTTTGAAAAGTACAAATTCAACAAAGACTAATATTGGAAAATCAACGGTAGTATTACACCTACACATTCAACATTGAATTATTATCATATAACATCAGTCTGATGTTATGATAGCTGAAATCCTTAAAATTAATAACTTTTCATTCAAGGACTACAGTAATGAAAAAAGCAATACCAACATTGCTAACATTCTTCATTTATAACATGTAAAAGTTATTCATCAACTTCAAAATGATAGAATTAAACACCATTTATGATAATTGAACACAAATCAATATAATGTCTGTAGCATTTTAATGAATGAATTTGTAATAAAATTGTATACTGAAAAGGGCAATTAAAACTATTCAAACATTAAGTAAATAGAGTCTAGAAAACGAGTAACGAACTAAAAAAATATCATGTCACTTTATTATTTTTTTATGTTGAAACAATCACTGCCCTGAAATTGACAGTATTTCTAGTGCATCGAAATTTAAATTGTCATACTGACAAAGCATTAGTTTAGGAGATCTATTTGTAATTTTATTTTTATTTTTCAAGAACTGCACATCGTAACAAATAAACATCTTCAGCTGTTTTCTTCCATTTGGATGTTGGCTGTGTGCTCCAAGAAAAAGAGCATAATATTGAAAAGTACAGCATAGAGCCTATTTACATATACATGTTTTTATGTGTTCTTTTTTCTTATACATACATGTTTTTGCAAATTTTCAACAGTCCTTTTAGCTCAACTGGCCCAAAAGGGCCAAGTGAGCTTTCTCATCACTTGGCGTCCGTCGTCCGTCGTCGTCCGTTAATTTTTTAACAAAAATCTTCTCCTCTGAAACTACTGGGCCAAATAAAACCAAACTTAACCTAAATCATCCTTAGGGTATCTAGTTTAAAAATTATCCTATGACCTCGCCTATCAACCAAGATGGCCGCCATGGATAAAAATAGAACACGAGGTAAAATGCAGTTTTGGCTTATATCTCTGAAACTAAAGTATTTAGTAAGAGCAAATCTGACATGAGGTTAAAATGTTCATCAGGTCAAGATCTATCTGCCCTGAACTTTTCACACGCATCAGACAACCTGTTGTTGGGTTGCTGCCCTGAATTGGTAATTTTAGGAAATTTTGCAGTTTTAGTTATTATCTTGAATATTATAATAGATAGAGATAAACTGTACACAGCAAAAATATTCAGCAAAGTAAGGTCTACAAATAAGTCAAATGATCAAAATTGTCAATTGACCCCATAAGGAGTTATTGCCCTTTAAAGTCAATTTTCACAATTTTTCGTAAATTTGTGTAAATGTTTACAGAAATCTTTTCCTCTGAAACTACTTGGCCAAGTTCATTATAAATAGAGATAACTGTAAACAGCAAGAATATTCAGTAAAGTAAGATCTAAGTCACTATCACCAAAACAGAGAATTTTGTCATGAATTCTATTCTTGTCTTTAATGTTGTAGAGTGTCCTTTGTTTAATATGCAATGCAGCACATTGACCAAGGTGAGCGACACAGGCTCTTTAGAGCCTGTAGTTCCTGAATTTGTCACAACAGTGGTATTCTTATTAGACAATTATACCCTGCTTTTTATCTTATTTTTCTGCTCATTTAATGGCACATTGTATTATCCAGAGATGTGCATCATGTTTTCTTTGATGGATCAGTTTTATATACTACTTAAATATATGTGTTTGTATTTTTAGGGATTGCTTATAATTTTCTATAAAGAGCCTAAATGCATACACGAATTTTTCCTATTAGGCAATCAAGGATTTCAATTTACCATCATTTGAAAGAAAGAACGTACTAACTTCATCACCAATGATTTTCATATTTTGAAAAGAAAATTTCAATCTTGGATTTTTCAACCCTGAGTTGGTGCATATTATTTTCAACAATTTTACACTAAAACAATTATTGAACATGTATAGATTATGACTAATGTCATGAAGTTAGAAATTTCTTGTTGTGAATATGTAGCAACATCACCTGCATGAACTTGAAGATCTTGAATCTGAGATTTGGAAGATGCCGAACTACTTAGACATAGGCATGCATCATATCTGGTAGTCCTTTGGCATCATCAGCTAATGGGCAGGTCTGCGATTGCAGGTTTGAATGACGCCTGAGGGTAACTATGCATGGAGACTGGCTACTATTTGTGACAGGACTGAATGTTAAGGAAAGTAATAGTTCAGATTTTCAGTAAAATAAATAAAACATACCGACAATAACCTGAATGTTCTATATGTGACATGATGTTGAGTACCACAGTGGTGCTATTTGAAACAGATTTTTTATTTTATTTGAAAGTATATTATATTATTTTTTTGAAAGATACTTTAACAAAATATTCTATGAAATGGGTAAGAGGAATTTGTTTCATAAATTCTTGATTTCACTATTGCTTACTTTTTCCAAATTGTTTAGTAGTTTAACCATATTTTATTGTTCAAAATGATAATGAACTCAATACCTCTATATATAATGTTCATCATTTTATTATAAAAAGCATTGTTTATTCAATTTCCTTTCCTGTTTTCGAAAACACACGCCAATTAAGTATTTCCTCGTCGTTCTCATATCAATTGAAATATAGGTTAGGATTTTCCAAAAACTATTTACGCATTATAAATAATGTAATGAGTTCATAAGGCCGTAATGAATGCAATTTCAGATTAGAACTAACATTGTTGAAGAAATATTAATCAACATGGATCAAGGAAATTACACGGGAGTTGTATTCCTATATTTTTAGAAATCTTTTGATATTGTAAATCACTCAATTTTATTTTTCAAAATTAGAAATGTACAAGTTTGATACTCTTTCTTTTAAATGGTTCAAATCATATTCATCAAACAGGTCTCAAAAAGTAAACATAAACAACTACATATCTTCAGGTAAAGAAGTACAATTTGGTGTACCGCAGGACAGTATGCCGGGCCCTAAATTATTGATGATATCCCACTTCAACTAAATCATACAAAGCCTAATTTGTATGCGGATTACACAAAACTCAATATTCCTAAAATTCCGTTAAGGATATATGTGATAAACTTAATGACGAGATAGCAACATTTAAAGAAGTTACAAAGCATCTAGAATCATTAGATTAGAAAAAGTGGAATTATTATACAAAATATAAACAGTGAAAAATTACTAAGCATTGTAGTCGATGATTGTCTTTCATGAAATCAAAAAAAAAAAAACACAATATGTACTGTAATTTCAACAACAATAGAATTGAGAATGGAAATGGAGAATATGTCAAAGAGACAACAACCCGACCAAAGAGCAGACAACAGTCGAAGGCCACCAATGGGTCTCCAACGCAGCGAGAAAATCCTGCACCCGGAGGTGGTCCTCAGCTGGCCCCTAAATAAAATTGTGTACTAGTTCAGTGAAATGGACGTCACACTAAACTCCAAAACATATAAATGAACTAAAATTAAAAAACATACAACACTAACAAAGGCCAGAGGCTCCTGACTTGGGACAGGCGCACAAATGCAGCGGGGTTAAACATGATTTGTGAGATTTCAACCTCCCCTATACTTCTAGCCAATGTAGAATAAAGAAACACATAGCTATAAGCACAGTAAAACTCAGTTTAAAAGAAGGTTTATGTTTTGTTGATTATGGATATGTACTTTCTCTTTGATGACTGTTGTACAATATGGACAGAAACAAGTAATTCAAATATTGAAAAAATTATTAAATAACAAAAAGGCCGGCAGGATCATTCTTAACAAAGCATAGTCAGAAACTTTATTCAAACAATCACATATCACAAAGGAGTATATTATAGATACAATGAATAAGCGTTGATTCTTGAAAAGAAACCATGAGCCCGGAGGGCGAATGGTTTGTTTTCATGAATCAACGCTTATCATTGTATCTCTAACTAACTATTGTGTTGATGTCTTTTCAAAATTAACGCCTTTTCTTAATTAGAAGGTATTGTAAGTAAGTTTAAATAACAATGTTATCATGTTCAACAAAGCATTAATAAATATAAGTTCACAATTAATTGGTTAGAGAAATACCAATATAACATAACACGTCTGTCTTTAAATCATCAGGCATCTGAATAATATCCGTAATTTACAAATAAGACATATTCGTACTTATTTTAAGTATATATGATAAGTATGTTACCAAAATTTCTAGCAAAAGCTTAATTCTGGGCACATCACGATTTATTCTCATAGGGATTTGCGAATAAACATTTGTAAAGATATGTAGTAAAACAGATGAAATCATACTATATTTATAAAACAAAATGGACAAATTGAATGTAATCATTTTCTTTTCAAATATGTGAAATAGCCAATAACAATCAATATATAAACGGAAAAACCACTATTATTGCAAAAATATCCACAATAACATACATAATAAGACAAACGGAAAACTAAAGAATAGGGACAACAAAGAGAATACAAGGATTCGAACCTAAACCAACAAGTCTCTACCTTTAACTACATTCTATAACTCATTGATCTTAACCATGTAAACCTCGCGGCTACCAACTTATACTATACGATTGCCTATTATGTATATATAAAGGTACAAGCCCTGTGTCCCCGTTGTACCGATGTGTATCATATTTTCATTTATATAATATATGTTTTCAGTCGTGTATCACCTTCACTGGTGATCCAATGGATGGATCTGTCGTAGAGTTGTCACTTGTTTAGACGTACTTATATATATATAATTGCGGTTTTATCTAACGCAATCATAGGTTTAAACGTTGTTTTCAATTTAGACTTGTTTATATTTTTCGTTTGGGCTTGTATTATATTTGCCTTCGGGTTTATATGATCCGTTCATCCTATTTTGACTTCTCAAAATTCAAGAGTCTATCCTAAATTGAGGTAAGTTGTATGGCTTTCCAAATACCGTTTCGATTCCTAACATCACTGAGTGACATTAATTGTCGAAATCCGGATATGGTGTACAAAGACCTTTGCACCTTTTGTTTGGGGTATATCATTTTTCAGCAAGTTCATTGTTTTCTGTTTAGTATTAAATTTTCAATTAAGATCCATTTATTACATCGGAGATCCGTTTATTTGGCAATCGCCAATGGCAGTCAGCAGGGTTTAAGAACATTTGTTGTTCGACCTGTGAGTCAAATGCGTTTTGTTAAAATATACTTTTCACTTTTTGGTCTTTTGGAAAATGTTGTTTGTGCTGTATTTAGACCCTCTAACAAGAAATTTGTTTTGCATGCACACGTATAAAATTGCGGTTTTATCCAACGCAATCATAGGTTTAAACGTTGTTTCCAATTTAGACTTGTTTATATTTTTCGTTTGGGCTTGTATTATATTTGCCTTCGGGTTATATGATCCGTTCATCATATTTTGACTCCTCAAAATTCAAGAGTCTATCCTAAATTGAGGGAAATTGTATGGCTTTCCAAATACCGTTTCGATTCCTAACATCACTGAAGAGACATTGATTGTCGAAATCCGGATATGGTGTACAAAAACCTTTGCACCGTTTGTTTGCGGTATATCATCTTTCCGCAAGTTCATTGTTTTCTGTTTAGTATTAAATTTTCAATTAAGATCCATTTATTACATCGGTGATCCGTTTATTTGGCAATCGCCAATGGCAGTCAGCAGGGTTTAAGAACATTTGTTGTTCGACCTGTGAGTCAAATGCGTTTTGTTAAAATATACTTTTTCACTTTTTGGTCTTTTGGAAAATGTTGTATGTGCTGTATTTAGACCCTCTAACAAGAAATTTGTTTTGCATGCACACGTATAAAAATTGCGGGTTTTATCCAACGCAATTATAGGTTTGAACGTTGTTTTCAATTTAGACTTGTATATATATATATATATATTGACCTCTTAATTGCAACCCATTGGTAGCCGAGAGGTTTCGTCGATGTGTTGATGTCAGTCACACATAGCAGATTTCAAGGAGGGTTCGATTCCCAGTGAAGGCATATAAAAATTACAAAAATTAAAGGTAAGTTTTAAATCAATTCCATTTCAAACTGAATGAAATTAGACACAAAGGAAACAATTGAATATAATATGGTGAGCTCATTTCAGCAACAGATTGAGGAAGCCTTGATTCTAGGAAAAGAATCCACGGTAAATGAATAGGCTGACATCACGACAATGGTTTAATAATGTATAACTGTGTAAATAGTATTGCACCTGATTATCTGTGTCAGATATTAACGAATAACCAAAATGTCAATGCGATACATTCTTTGCTTTCATCAGATAATAAATGTCTTTTCATACCACGTCAAAATACACATTTTTTAAAGAACATTTCAATATTCCGGCACTGTTTTGAGAACAGCATTCTTGTAGAAATAAAAATAA